>ML385715.1:117812-203859 GCA_005239525.1 Nicotiana knightiana | reverse complement strand
TTAATTACTAATAAAACACAAAACGACATGAAACACATATATATAAAAACAATTATTAAGTCCGGATAAATTTTAACATACTAGTTTCGCCAAAAAATAACACAAAACGAACCGGATAAATTTAACACAGTAGTTTCGGAAAAAAATAACAAAGAACATAATATAACACATGCAAATCAGAAAATATGCATTATTATTAAAGTTTCAACATATAATAAAACGAAATACCTCGAATAAATTGAAATTTTGACTCCAAAAATGTGTATCAACAATAATACGATGCTCTACTCGAAAGTGGGACCAAAACTCTTCAATTTTTATGTGACGGGGGGGACCCAAAAAATTTTTTTATTTATAAAAAAATGGGCAGAATCGGTGGTGGGGGACCAAATGAAGAAGAAGGTATTAAAAAATGGAGGGGGAGTTCTTAAAGACGACGGCACATTTACCTATACAAATAGGTATAACGCCACATACTATGGCGTTATACCTGTGTCAGACTGTATAGCGCCATAGTATGTGGCGCTATACACTAACGGCACAGTTACCGTTAGTGTATAGCGCCACATACTGTGGAGTTATACATAGTTCCGTTCTATATTTTTTTTTGACTTATTTTGGTTCTATTTGTCCAAATCTAGCTTACTTGGGTTCCGGACTCCCTGAAGAAGCCCTTTTGTGTCAATCACCCTCAATTAAAGGGGTTGAGAAGGGATGATACGAAGCAACCCATTAAATAAGGCGACATAGCAACAGGTGTTCCTTGCGGTCCTCCATCAAACAGAGAGAATAGCCCCACAAGACCAAAATTTGAATCAAAAGAATATGAACGGGAATGACAAAATTTACAAATACTCTAAGGTCTTATTTGTCTTTTTTTTTAAGATTAAGACGTCTGAATCTGAATACACGTTTGAATATCAAGATGCGTATTAAGATTAAGACATCTGAAAATGAATACATCTGAATGTTAAGATGTGTATTAAGATCTGAATATTAAATGATTAAGACCGTTTGATTTTTAACATCTGCATGTATAAATAAAATACTAATTAATATAATATTACGCCACTAAAATATATAGCTTTTTAAAATATGATAGTTGCTGGTGGTGATGGTTAATGGTAGTGCTTGTGAATGCCGATTAAAAGCGATGGTTGGTGGTAGATTTGGTTGATGGTGGTAATTTAGTGTAGTAACTAGTGGTGGTTGGTAGTGGTAGTTATTATGATTGAAGATAGTGGTGGTGGGTGGTGATAGTTAATAATGACGGATGGTGGTGATGGTGGTAGTTGTGATTGAGGAAGATGGTGGTGGTGGTAGTTGTGATTGAGGAAGATGGTGGTGGGTGGTGGTAGTTTATAATGATGGGCATTACCAACTATGGTTGTTGATGGTGATGAGGTGGATGAGTGTTGGTTATCATTGAAAATAAGAGAATACAGCTCTTATCGAAGACTGCATTACCACGGTCCCAAGCTCTTTAATCAGAACTGCGAAAGAGAGTGAAAATCTCTGGTTTATAGCTGGTAAGGAGATATTGGAACCCCATTGGAACTTACCCTTTGGGAGCCCTTCTTTCTGGAAACGTCGAATCGGGTATTTTATGCTTAACGCATTCTACCCCGTGCTTAACACATTCAAGCCTAATGCCTGTGAAAGGAATCGCCTTAAAAATAAGGCACGCAGCATCGTGAGAAAGAGGAACTGTCACTTGCACCAGGGGTTAAGGTTGAAGCAGCAGGTACTCGAACTCTAGTTTCGTTTTAGAGGAAGTGATGGTGGTGGAAGTGGTGGGGATGGTGGGTGGTGGTAGTCGATAATGGTGGCGGCTATGATTGAGGATGATGGTGGTGGTGGTTGAGTATGGTGGTGGTGAGTGGCATGGTGGTAGTTGATAATGGTAGGCAGTGGCGGCAATTAATAATGAATATGGATGATAACATCTTAATAAAATTAAATCTCTGTTATAAATCTTAATGATACAGAGCTATGCAGACCCATCAAGTAGTTGTGAAGTAAGAAAATAAATACACATAATGATTAAGAACTGAATAATTAAGATTCATACTTTAAAAACAAACGCACTTAATATCCGAGATCTAAATTAATAAGATTCAGACCTCTATTAAGTACAAACAAATGAGGACTAAGAAGCCTAGATATCCTTAAAAGGAGATTTAAACACATGTTTAAACTGGGGAAGATAAAGATTTAAACTGGGGTAAACACATGTTCGCCCTTAACAGTTAGCTTATAGAAGGCTCTGGGGAGGGGTGAACCCATCTGATCATCTACAAAGCAATTCTTTCACCTAATTATATAGTAAACTGTTATAAAATAATATAAAGAGAAGAAGAATATTACAGAGAAAAGTAGAGAGAAAATTTTTATTGATTATATGATCTACAATGGAATAGGACCGCTTTTTATAGGAAAAGAGTGACTTAGCCACCAAGTAAAATCCCTAAAATTTCTCTAAAATATAAACATTCAGCTTAAATAAAACTCTATTTATAACACTCCTCCTTGAATGTCTATTCAACCGATAATGTGTCTCGTTAAAACCTTAACTAAAATAAAATCTAGTGGGAAAAAAATTCTAGAAAAGGAAAAAGAGTACACATGTTTAGAAATACGTCTTTTAGTTGCCTCGTTAAAAACCTTGCAGGGAAAACCCGGTGGGACAAAACCTTGTAAGAGAAAAGAGTATAACGCGTATTAAATACCCCTTATGAGGGCATCGATTCACATTTTTAAGTTTTCGCGTTCTAATCTTGTGCATTAGTTTTCTGAAGGTTGACATAGATAGAGATTTGGTGAATGGATCAGCCATATTATCACTTGAATGAATATGTTGCACCTTGAAATCATCATTCTTGATAGATATATAATATCTTCATATTAGTTCCGTGCAATGGCCTTTTCAATATCTCTATAGAGATTCTCGCTATCATATTATCATGCTTATGGTTATAGCAAGATACATATGTGCACAAATAGCACTTAGGATGTGGTACTTCAAGATCAAGAATTGTATATGCTTTAATCAATTTTAAATCCTTCGAGGATTGTCATATAAGTATAGTCAAATAAGCCATATAAATAGACTTTAGATTTATATCAAGTATTCATGTCATGCCAGACATATAAGATAGATAAAAGTGACTGCACACTCTTTTGACTTCATACTTTCAAGTGTTTGAACTACAAGTCCAAAACTATGTACTTTCATATGAAACCAATTCTACTTCAATTGTTTCTTCAGATTTAAGATCCTTATATATATATTTTAAGTTATCATAGACGTAATCGACGAACATTTCATATCGGTTCCAACAATCTTTTTTCATAAAGACATGACATAGAAATCTCTTCATTCATATTTTTAGGTACCTGAACGAACCTCTCTTGAGATTTTATGAAGTATTATGTCATTTGATCTTCTAGATCACTTGCCTCCTTATAATAATCATTTTGATCATTTGCTCATCTTCTTTATCAAGAATTTTACTTGAAATCAATTTTTCTATACGCTTTAATCGTACCATAGATTTTGTCCTTCTAGGACTTATTCTAATTGGAGCATTAGTAGTGAGGATATAATTACTTTCTTTTGGGTCAGCAAATGCGTCTGACATGCTTTGCAATATATTCCAGATGAATTATTTTTTTATGAACTTCAAATTCATATTATCTTATTCGAGGATCTAGATGTACAAATGATAATTCATTCCACTTAACTTTTTTTCAATTGTCTACCATGTCTCCCCCTCATGTTAGAAAAACTAATTTGGTTCCTCAACTTTAAAAATCCACATTTGTGCGTTATGGTGTTAATCAAAATCTACACCACACATCAACAATAATAAGATGAAATTATTTGGTTCTCATAAGCAATAGTTTAGCTATTAAGTGGATGCAGTTAATAAATCATTTTGCTAAACCAACTATGATGTAAAACCAACTTATCAAATGAACTGTCTTGAATAGAAATCTGGAAATTATGCTCTAAATTAAATTACTGAGCATGAAACATGGCATTCAAGTAGCGGGCTGATAATAAACGCACATGTAACCATCTCATATATGCATGTTTATAAGGTTTACTTGGCAGGTGAATGGACCCATATTCACCTTTAATAAATTCTAGAATTTAAGTGATTCAATCTCAATTTTAGTTGGTATAATAATCGCGAGAATAAGCAACACATGAGAATTCACAAAGAATCTTCTCCTAACACTTACTCATATGAATTCTCATTTATTTTGCACATCATGCTTAAATCAAGATTGATCAATAGATCATGCTTAATAAAACTGTCTGTATTAGTAAATTTTAAGTTTACGTTATGACGTGTGCAATTATTATTTAAATTCTCAAAATATGACATGAGTATTATATATCAATAAACATCTAGTTTACTGTGTCATGTAATTTCACCATACTTTATTTATGCAGTACAAATCAGGCAATAAAACAGGTAATTTCTATATAGATGTTACCCTTCTAAAGTTGTAGTAATATAAAGATATTAAATCTTCTCATTATTTATAGTATTAATATAACCAACCGTTTTCGCGAATACTTTAGAAACTCAATAAGTTTCTTTGAGACTTATTACAACACAATGTCTTATTGATAATTAATTTTATTCCTTCAAAATAGTAATAATTGGCTCTTCCAAAACTCTCAATTAATTTGATACTATCTCATATTCATCAATATCCATATGGTGAATATATTTTAAAGAGAAAGTTAGACCATTATAGTCATGGTCAAAATAATATGCAAGATATGTTTCTTGCATTAGTGTTGCTCTTTAATAATCACATTACCAAAATATTTTGGCGTACAATAGGTACGTGATCAATGATCATTCATGCCATAATAATGACATTATTTTCTTATATAATCTCAACATTCTTCTAGAGGTGAGTGTGGTATATTCACTACCACTAGCATGTATATATTCTTCCAAGAATGAATATGTATTCATAAATCACATGTTATCACATTCACATCATGATATGATCATAGTCATCTTTATGTGCTTTACAAAATCACATGTCAAATCGATGACAAATATTCGCAGAGTGCAGAATTATTTTGAGAATCTTTGTTATTCTCATTACCACAATGATGACGATTATAATTTTGTCAATTACAACGTCCACATCTGTTGATATCTTCAAGGTAAAAAATTTGTCTTCTTTCAGACTTATCACATATTACTATCACATTATCTTAAGGGAATGAAAATGAAACAAGTACAATGGGACGGATTTTCACTTCTTGTGCTCACAATCATACATTAATTCGATCATGGCAACACATAAAAATTTTACCACTTCGGATGGTTATAATTTCTTGTAAACTGTTAAATTCAAAATTTAATCATGAAGAAAGTTTATGGAACAATTGACAATCATTATGCAGCTTCTAATCAATTGGTTAGAGTCTCGTATTGACAACGTGTTATAAAACAATATAAGAAGAAGAAATATTGCATAGAAAAGTAAAGAGATAATTTTTATTGATTTGCGATGATTTACAATGGAATAAGACCCCTCTATTTATAGGAAAAGAGGGACTTAACCACCAAATAAAATCCCTAAAATTTCTCTAAAATATAGAGATTCACCTTAAATAAAATTATATTTATAACATAAACAATTTTATCATAATCGGTTTACACTCTTTACATTATAGGACAGTTGACATAGGAACACTTAGGGGTCGTATGGTAGGAGATATTAGAAAAAATATTGCAAGCATTAGCTCTATGCATTACTAATACCTTATTTGGTACATTTTTTCAATATGTGTATAACTATTAGTTATACATCATACTTGGCGTTATCCTATGCATAAGTAATGCATATAAAACCATGGTATTAGTAATACCAAGGATATTAATGCATGCATTAGCATGGTGAAAGACAAAATTGTCCTTAGAGTCCCTTAAAGCTAAAGAATATGGATGGCATTTTTGTAAACAATTATTTTTCTTAAAAACTAGGAAATGCATTATAATTTTAATACACCACACTAAACAGTAGATAAGAACTAATATCTGCATAACTAATGTTTGCATTACTAATACACCTAATTCCGCACTATTCTTATACACCGTACCATACGACCCTTTAGAATTTAACACTCAAATATTTCCCCCAGAATCCTTTTTTTTTTTTTGCTTATGATTCCATTATAATACAATTAACAAAAGTCAACAATTTTTAACCGCAACATTTAACGAGGAAGCCGAATAGCCTCTTTTCTGCGGTTGTAAAGGATTAATCTTTTACTGAATCTTACACCTCGACCAAGTGGGTTTGGAGCATTTCTGCGGATGGAGCACCACAATTTTATTATTTATTGTTCTGCGACTGCTGCACGAGTGCAAAGATGTACACCGGCACTTATGCCATCAACGCGGTACTGTAGCATTCAGTAGCAAATGGATTTTGAGGACTGACAGAACATGTACAACTAGTAGTTTAGAGAATACCAATATTTTTTTGATGGGTACAACAAAATAAACACAACATATACACAGGAAAAATATTATGATTAAAAGAAATCAAAAAAAAAATAGATTTAACTACAATAATTTTTATGATCAAGATAGTAAATTACAATAATTTATTAGGGTTCAAGAGGTCATCAAGATAGAGAAATGAATAAATGATTTCTAATGTGGTTATATACTGGATTACAATCATTGAGAAATACCATCGAAAGTTCAGTCTCCGCCCACAATATATTATGGGTAAATGGAAAACCCAAATATACCAATATTTTTTTAAGAAGAGTGCACAGATGCACCCAATGGGTTTACTAAATGAACTTCTTAACAGTTTATTTGCACACAAAAATGGACAAACACAAAGCTCTTCAGTACTTGTCAATGTGCTCTAGGTTTCATGAAATTTATTATATTGGATCTAAGCATTATCCAAACAACAATTTCCAAGTAACCAAATTATACCAATTAAAAACAGTAAATTCAGCAAAACGCATAAAGCAATGCTAAAGCACTTCATCGAGGAAAAACAAAATCCAAGCTACATTTCCAAATATAAAATTCCAGAGTTTACCTCGCCATAGTTATATCAAAATGATCCTCAAGATGACATCCTCAAAGAAAAATAACATAAAATTAACATAATATTACCATCAGTTGATGATTAGCATTCAATCGAGAGGAATCTCGACATCACCATCATCAATCTCTTGCTGCAAATCCTTAGGATCCTTCCCATCTACCGTACAACCAACCGATACACATGTGCCCAAAATCTCCTTCACTGTTCCACTCAAATCCTTCGCCATCGATCTCGGCTTCATCACCTTAGCGATCTCGATGACGTCATCGAGCGATATGTTACCGTTATGCTTGATGTTTTTGGTCTTCTTACGGTCACGTTCCGGCTCCTTCAACGCCTTGATGACGAGTGCGGCGGCGGAGGGAACGACGGAGACTTTAGCTTGACGGTTTTGGACGGTGAGTTTTACAGTGACTCGGAGACCCTTCCAGTCCTTGGCGGTTTCCTTTGCGATGTCTTCACCGATTTTTTTAGGGGAGAGACCGAGTGGACCGATTTTTGGAGCGAGTGAACTCGCAGCTCCGACTTCACCGCCGGTAACTCGGACGAAAACCTCGACCACCTGAGATGGATCGAACTTGGGCGGCATTTTGGCAGCGAGGGAGTTGGAATGAGCTAGGGTTAATGTTTCGGGTGTGCTCTGTAGAGGGAGTGGCGAGTGAGACGAAATAGAAGATATAAAAGTAGGGTTTTTGCAAAGATACCGATGAATGTCTTGAATGCCCTTTATGGGCCTGATGTATGTATTGCAATACTTGGGCCAAACCACTTCACAATAATATTTGTATTTTATGGGCCTGTATATTGGGCCAAAACCATAAGTCTCTCATTTGGGCTTTGCCAACGTATTCTGTAAGTTAATTCTTCAGTTATAAATGCTTTGTCGAAACATTATGGAAAAATGATATTGTATAGCCGCTCCCAAAATAATAGCTGAAACAATTATATTTTTGTAAATATGTAGATTCCGTATGTTACAAAAATTATATAAATTTTATACCCTTTTTTGGCTGCCGGATATTAATAGTTTATGGTGCGGTCTAAAAGTGAAAAAATCCCAAACAATATGATGTTTGGTATGGGGAAAATTGCACGGGGCGCCCTATTTGGTCGCCCCCATTTAACCTATATCCATTTTTATAAAAACTTTTAATTTGTACCCACTTTTTAAATAACTTCATCCCCATTTCTCCTCCTCCTTCTCCTCATTCGTTTTCTGGGGCTTTTGCATTCGTACCCACTTTTTGTGCCACGTTTTAACTTATACCCGTTTTATAAAAAAATTGCACCCGTACCGCTTTTGCGCATAACTTCAGCATGTGGGGCTGAAGTAGCAAAGGCAATCACGCAAAATTTCAGCATTCTAGTAGACGAGACTGAAGTAGCTTGCGAACTTCAGCTGTAGAGTTGAAGTTCCCAAGTTATAAAGACAACAACTTTAGCATACGAGGCTGAAGTTCCCCATTTATAAAGACAAAAACTTCAGCATACGGGGCTGAAGTTCCCCCAGTTACACTGGGGAACTTCAGCTATAGAGCTGAAGTTTTGTCTTTGTAACTAGGGAACTTCAGCCCCGTATGCTGAAGTTTTGTCTTTATAACTGGCGAACTTCAGCTTAACTGGTGAACTTCAGCTCAGCGAGGGAAAGGGAGCTGAAATTATTTAAAAAGTGGTACAAGTTAAAAGTTTTTAAAAAAGCGGGTATAGGTTAAATGGGGGCAACCAAATAGGGTGCCCCGCACAATTTTTACTCGTTTTCTTCTTCTACTTCTACTTCTACTTCTTCTTCTTCTTCTTCTTCTTTTTCTTCTTCTTCTTCTAAAGGGAGCTGAAATTGTATAAAAATAAAAAGTGGGTACAAGTTAAAAGTTTTTAAAAAAGCGGTTATAGGTTAAATGGGGGCGACCAAATAGGGTGCCCCGCGCAATTTTTACTCGTTTTCTTCTTCTTCTTCTTCTTCTTCTTCTTTCTTCTGCTGTTGTTGGTGCTGCTATGGAACTTCAGTTCATGGGATGATTGCCATAAATATGTTTATCAGATTATTTAAAAACAAATTATAAATAATTACGTAAGTTAGTAGATAAAAACTTCAGCTCTAGAGCTGAATTTCGCCAGTTACACAACAAAAACTTCAGTTCTAGTTCAGCTCTAGAGCTGAAGTTCGCCAGTTACAAAACAAAAACTTCAGCTCTAGAGCTGAAGTTCGCCAGTTACAAAAATAAAAACTTCAGCTCTAGAGCTGAAGTTCGCCAGTTACAAAAATAAAAACTTCAGCAATTACAAACAAAAACTTCATCAAATAGAGAACAAAACTTCAGCTACTATGCTTAAGTTCATCAATTACAAACAAAAACTTCAGTACACTTGCTATTTCAGGCCCGTCTACTAGAATGCTGAAGTTTTGCGTGATTGCCTTTGCTACTTCACCCCCGTATGCTGAAGTTATGCGAAAGCGGGTACACTTGTAATTTTTTTTACAAAGCGGACACAAGTTAAAACGTGACACAAAAAGCGGATATAGATGCAAAGGCCCCTTTGGTATGTGATTGTTGGTTTCATCTTTTTCTTTTAGAAATGTTTTCATAACTACAAGCCCCAAAATATTAACTAACATTAATTACAACTAATCTCATTATTACATTTGCTACAATATGTTGATATACCAAAAAGAATCCTACTCTTAAATTTAAGCTTTTCAATTAATTACGTCTTTATTGATTCCCTCAGGCACCCACCTAGAGAATGAGAGCATTTACTTCAAAATTGGTTTCAAGCTCAAGTCTACTTCAAGTTCGCGTGGCATGACTCCATTGTAGTCAAGGATATGTAGACAGCTCAGATACCAGGGCTCGATCACAATCTTTTTATTCATCGGGTCTGAAATTAATTGTGCTGCTTACTTATGTCTTTGCTAAAAAACACTTCGTGTTTCCAAGTAAAAATGGCCAGCAGTAAGCGTGTAACTTTTGATCCGCATAATTTTTAAAATCATTTTTACTTTTCTTAGTATTTTAAAATGTTAAATTGAGTTATTATAGGATTTTCACCTATTTTTATTTTTAACTTCAAAACATACACTTGAAAACACAAAAAGTAGTTTCATTTTTCTTATTTCTATTTAGTTAGGGTTACTAGCATTTTTGTAGGGATTTATCGTAATATTGGTATTATCTATTTTCCTTTATTTTTATCTTAAGCATACGGGTAAGAATGGGGGTGGCAAAATGTATAAAAAAAAATAAGTAACCACCCATATTATCCGCTAAAATATGGGTTGGATAATGAACATTTTAAAACGGATCAAATACGGATATTACCCATATTATCCATATTTTAAATGGGTAACCACTGGTTATCCATGGGTAATAAAGTCAAAAGATCCCCAAAAGTATTTTCGCCCCCTTTTACCCTAATTCCCACGCTTTCTCATTTTCTCTCACGCTTAGTTGCCTTCCACCCCCCTCCCCCCCCCAAATTTTACCCTAATTCCCAAACTTCTCACTTTAGTTTACCCTAAGCTCCATGGATTGAATTTCGTTACTGATTAACAATGCAAAAGGTACCAACGTTCTTCCATATTGATTCAATTGTTTTATTTTACTTCCTTTTTTACGAGAATTGCCGCAGTTCTCTAGAAAAAAGTAAAATCCAAACAAATCAAACCATCGAGCTCCAGGCTAGATTCCATTTCCTTTTCATTTTTAAATAGATGAATGATTTATGTTGTGAAATTGATAATTCATTGATTACATTTAAGATTCAAATGGTTCAACAACTAATGTTGTTTCTGGTTAAGGTACCAACTTTCTTATATTTTGGGGGTTCATTTCTATGGTAAAGTGACCTTACTTTTAGTACAGTAAGATATGGTTGATTCCCTGCTACACTTGTTATTGGTTTCATCTTTTAGAGTTAAATGTAAATATTGGGAAATTTCTTCAAAGTTCTATTCTCTGTTCTTTTTCATCACTATGTCATTGAATTCTATTCATCTACTTGTTTTCATCATTATGCAATTGAATTTTTTTACTTCATCTTTAGGTAGATATGTCAATGGAATGTATTGATGATTCTTGTGAACAAAGCTCTTCAACTACACTAAAACGAGCAAAAAGACAAACGTCTACTATTTGGGATTTTTTTGTTAAGGTAGGAGAGCTTAGTATTTATAGTGATGGAAAGATTAAAGTCAAATGTACGCTTTGTGAAAACGACTATATATACGATTCTAAATTTGGAACATCGAATTTGAAGCGTCATTTGGTGATAAAACATCCATTGGATAATGCAAAAGAGGGACAAAGTGTACTAATAGATCAAAAATTTATCGAGAGAAAGTGTCATTGGCCATAATCAGGCACAACTATGCTTTCAGTTTTGTATAACATAAAGGCATCAGCGACCTTCATTTATACTTAAATCCCGTTGTCAAACACATATCAAGAAACACAGTCAAGTCAGATATCTTGAATATGTATGCAGGCTAAAAAGAACTTACGAAAAGTGAGCTTGCCGTTATTCCTAGTAGAGTATGTTTAACATCAGACATGTGGACTTCAGTAGCATCTAATGGGTATATTTGCGTTATGGCCAATTATGTGGATTTAAATTGGATTCTTCATAAGAGGTGTCACGACCCAAAATCCTAACTCAGGTCGTGATGGCGCCCAACACCGGGGTCAGGCAAGCCAACAATTTATTTACTAGTGAAATTTTCCTTATTTGACAAATCATCTCCACACTTACCAAATTTTAAGCTTAGAACATTTAAGTACAAGCGGATAAATTAACCAACGTAAGTAAATGTAGCCACAAGGATCATGAACCAATATATACAGTCCCAAAAATATAAAGTCTACTATGTGTGTGCCGGGAACTAGTGTCACAAGTCTACAGGCGAACTAGTAGAATATACAAAAGATGAAATAAACTATTCTATTGTCTGAAAGAAGTAGACAGAAATAAACAAAGATAACTCCATAGTGTTGCTGAGAATCACCAAGGGAAGCAGCTCACCATGGAGTCAGGTCCAGAATATACTCCCAGGATCAAGCTCCGGTCGGATAACCAGATGCATCAGCCTCAGAACCTGTACAATTAAGTACAGAAGCTTAGTATGAGTACATAAACAAATATGTGCCCAGTGAGTATCCTGCCTAACCTCGAAGAAGTAGTGACGAGAGGTCGACGTGATACTTACTAAGGTCAGAAAATGTGAAATGAATACAGGTTGATCAGTAATAGCAGTAATGAACAATTATAAGAAAATGTGCATCAAATAACAATCTCTAGTACCCTCACGCCATCCCTTTCCATGGCATACAAGTTATTTAACCTTCTTTCTTTCATGAAATCAACAGTTACAATTACAGGGCCTCTCATAAATTACCAAACATATAACGGGCTATGAATGTACATCTGTACGACGAGAAAAGTAAATGTGCACTACCGAGGGTCGAACGGCCCGAACCATAGATGCATCTATTTGCGCCGCTCACGAATCGAACATGCGACACAGTTAACATAATATTAATACTACCCCGCTCGCGAATCATTCATGCGACTCGGGTTCCCGTATAAATACATGATTAGCAGGAGATTCCAGATAATTTAGCAGGGAACATACTAACAGGGTGAGAATTTAATAATGTCAACTTCAAGGCATAACTCCTTAGGCCTTCACATGTGAGATTCGAGGATATTAGACTACTTAATCCATATGCAAGATCACAAATACAACACATAAAGCATGCATGTGAGTCCTAAACTACCCGACAAGGCATAATAGTAGCTACGCACGGACTCTCGTCACTTCGTGCATGCGCAGCCCCCGCAAGTAGGGACAAACCACCATTTATAATCACTTATGGGGACAATTCCCTTTTACAAGGTTAGAAAGGAGACTCACCTCGCGCCGAACCTACTCCCCGGGTCAAGAATGCGCCCGAAACTCCGAACTCCTCACCCAAGGACACCAAGGGATATTGGAGGACATGATCAGGGCATGTGTGATTGAATTTGGAGGTCAGTGGGACCAGTTCTTGCCTTTGGCCGAGTTTTCTTATAATAACAGTTATCAGTCCAACATCGAGATGGATCCATTTGAGGCTTTGTATGGTCGGCGATGTCGTTCTCCTATAGGGTGGTTTGAACCTGCCGAGGCTAAGTTATATGGCACCGACCTGGTGAGAGATACTTTGGAGAAAGTGAAGTTGATTCAGGAGAGGCTCCGCACAGCACTGTCCAGACAGAAGAGTTACGCGGATCAGAGGGCGAGTGATGTGTCATTTATGGAGGGAGATAAGGTTCTGTTGAAAGTCTCGCCGATGAAGGGTATTATGAGGTTTGGGAAGAAGGGAAAGCTGAGCCCGAGGTTTATAGGTCCTTTCGAAGTATTGTGGCAAGTTGGGGAGGTTGCTTATGAGCTAGCCTTACCTCCCAATTTATCTGGAGTTCATCCGGTCTTTCATGTATCCATGCTCCGGAGGTACCACGCCGAATTGTCTCACGTAGTTGATTTCAGCACTATTTAGTTGGATGAGAAGTTGGGCTACGAGGAGGAGCCAGTTTCTATTATTGACAGGCAGGATCGCCAGTTGAGATCCAAGAGAGTTTCTGCCTTGAAGGTCCAGTGGAGGGGCCAACCAGTCGAGGAGGCAACCTGGGAGTCTGAGGAGGGCATGCGGAGCAGATATCCACACTTATTCAGCACTTCAGGTATGATTCTAGACCTGTTCAAGGACGAACGTTTGTTTCAGAATATGACTTGCGGGGGCGGGTGGTCCGGATTCAGAAGTGTTTAGAGCAATATTGGAACACTTGGTTCCTTCAGGTTGGCCTTTAAGGCTAAGTTTGACTTCGGTCCATATTTTTAGTAAACAACCTTGGAATCGAGTTTCGATACCTGAAGTGCTGAATAAGTGTGGATATCTGCTCCGCATGCCCTCTTCGGACTCCCAGGTTGGCTCATCGACTGGTCGGCCCCTCCACTGGACCTTCACGACAGAAACTCTCTTGGATCTCAACTGGCAATCCTGCTTGTCAATAATAGCAACTGGCTCCTCCTCGTAGCCCAACTTCTCATCCAACTGAATAGTGCTGAAATCAACTACGTGAGAGAATTCGGCATGGTACCTCCGGATCATGGATACATGAAAGACCGGATGAACTCCAGACAAATTGGGAGGTAAAGGCTAGCTCATAAGCAACCTCCTCAACTCACCTCAATACTTCGAAAGGACCTATAAACCTCGGGCTCAACTTGCCCTTCTTCCCGAACCTCATAATACCCTTCATCGGCGAGACTTTCAACAGAACCTTATCTCCCTCCATAAATGACACATCACGCGCCCTCTGATCCGCGTAACTCTTCTGTATGGACTGTGCTGTGCGGAGCCTCTCCTGAATCAACTTCACTTTCTCCAAAGCATCTCTCACCAGGTCAGTGCCATATAACTTAGCCTCGCCAGGTTCAAACCACCCTATAGGAGAACGATATCGCCGACCATACAAAGCCTCAAATGGAGCCATCTCGATGCTGGACTGATAACTGTTATTATAAGCAAACTCGGCCCAAGTCAAGAACTGCTCCCACTGACCTCCAAAGTCAATCACACATGCCCTGAGTATGTCCTCCAATATCTGAACTGTCCGCTCCGACTAACCATCAGTCTGAGGGTGAAATGTTGTGCTGAGATCTATTTGGGTGACCATCTCACTATGCAATGCTCTCTAGAAATGCGAGATGAACTGAGGACCTCGATCTGATATAATGGACACCGGCACACCGTGCAACCGGACTATCTCCTGAATGTAAATCTGGGCCAACCTCTCAGAAGTATAAGTAGTAGCCACAAGAATGAAATGCACTGATTTGGTCAATCTATCCACAATGACCCAAACCGCGTCAACCTTCCACAAGGTCCGAGGCAACCCAACCACGAAGTCCATAGTGATGCGCTCCCACTTCCGCTCAAGAATAGGCATCTATTGAAGTAGGCCTCCTGGCCTCTGGTGCTCATACTTAACCTGCTGGCAGTTAATACACCTAGTCACATACTCTACAATGTCCCTCTTCATCCGCCTCAACCAGTAATGCTGCTTCAAATCACGATACATCTTCGTAGCACCAGGATGAACAAAATACCGAGAACTGTGTGCCTCCTCTAGAATCCTCTCTCTCAGACCATCAACATTAGGAACACATAAACGGCCCTGAAGTATCAAAACACCATCCTCACCAATAGTAACTTCCTTGGAACCACCCTGTACCACTGTCTCCCGAAGCTCTGCCAAGCACGGATCATCAAACTGTCGAGCCTTAATTTCACCCAATAACGAAGACTGAGCAACCACATGTGCTAGAACTCGACGAGGCTATGAAAGGTCTAATCTCACCAGGCGATTAGCTAGGGACTGAATGTCCAAGGCTAGAGGTATCTCCTTTGTTGCAATATAAGCCAAGCTACCCATACTCTCCGCCTTCCTGCTCAAAGCACCCGCTACCACATTCGCGTTGCCCGGATGATATAGAATGGTGATGTCATAGTCCTTCAGCAACTCAAGCCACCTGCGCTGCCTCAAATTAAGATCCCTCTGTTTGAACAAGTGTTGCAAGCTGCGGTGGTCTGTATAAACCTCACAGGACACCCTATACAAGTAGTGCCTCCAAATCTTAAGAGCATGAACAATCGCCACCAACTCTAAATCGTGCACAGGATAATTTTTCCCATGAACCTTCAGCTGGCTCGAAGAATAAGCAATAACTCTCCCTTCCTGCTGAGACTAATGTTGTCTTGAGCTTCTGAAAGCTCGCCTCACACTCGTCAGACCATCGGAACGGGGCATTCTTCTGAGTCAAACTTGTCAATGGAGCTGCAATGGAAGAGGACCCCTCCATAAATCGGTGATAATAGCCTGCTATGCCCAAAAAGCTCCTGATCTCGGTAGCTGAAGTAGGACGCGACCAACTCTGAACTGCCTCAATCTTCTGAGGATCAACCTTGATACCCTCTTCGGATACCACATGCCCCAAGAATGCCACGGAATCCAACCAGAACTCACACTTGGAGAACTTAGCATATAGCTTCTATTCTTGCAAAGTCTGGAGCACAAGTCTCAAATGATGCTCGTGCTCCCCCAGGCTATGTGATTAAATCAAAATGTCATCAATGACAAAGGAATCAATATACAGCCTGAATACCCTGTTCATCAAGTCCATAAATGTTGTTGGGGCAGTAGTCAAGCCAAAGGACATCACCAGGAACTCATAACGGTCATATCTCGTACGAAAAGCCGTCTTCGGAGCATCTGAGGCCCGAATCTTCAACTGATGATACCCCGATCTCAAATAAATCTTAGAAAACACCCGAGCACCCTGCAACTGGTCAAACAAATCATCGATGCGCAACAAAGGATACTTGTTCTTAATGGTGACCTTGTTCAACTGGCGGTAATCAATACACATCCGCATGGACCCATCCTTCTTCTTCACGAATAGAAATGGAGCACCCCACGGCGATACACTCGGTCTGATGAACCCCTTAGCTAACAACTCCTCAAGCTTCTCCTTCAACTCCTTCGGAGCCATACGGTACGGAGGAATAGATATAGGCTGGGTGCCTGGAGCTAAATCAATGCAGAAATCAGTATCACGATCAGGAGGCATGCCTGGAAGGTCTGAAGGAAATACATCAGCAAACTCTCGAACTACTAGCACTGAATCAATCGTCGGAGTCTCGGCGGTAGTGTCCCACACATAAGCAAGATAGGCTAGACAACCCTTCTCGACCATATGTCGAGCCTTAAGAAATGAAACAACTCGGCTGGCTGCACTAACTGAGGAACCTCTCCACTCTAGCGTAGGAGACTCAGGCATGGCTAAAGTAACTATCTTGGCGTGGCAATCTAGCACGGCATGATAAGGAGATAGCCAATCCATGCCTAGAATAACCTCAAAATCAACCATGTCAAGCAACAAAAGGTCCACTCTGGTCTCTAATTCACAGAATGTGATCACACAAGACCGATAGATCCGGTCTACCACCACAGAATCTCCCACAAGAGTGGGATTACATATAGGAGAACCTAAGGACTCACGAGGAGCATCTAGGAAATAAGCAAATAAGGCTGAAACATAGGAATAGGTGGATCCAAGATCAAATAACATTGATGCCTCTCTACCACATACTGAAATAATACCTCTGATCATGGCGTCTGAGGCTACTGCATTTGATCTGGCCAGAATGCCATAAAATCTAGCTGGAGTACCGGAGCTGCCTGGCCTCCCCCTGACTGGACTCCACCTCTAGGACGACCCTTGCCGACCTATCCTCCACCTCTAGGTGGCCTGACTGATGGTGCTGGACTCATATGCTGGTATCCTTGCTGCATTGCCTTGCCCCGAAATCTGGGACAAGTCCTTCTGATATGGTTAAAATCGTAACATCTCACTGGAGGCACGGCATGCTGCCCTAAAGAAGAACCCTAGATAATTGGGGGACAGTGAGAACCCTCTGGCATAGCACTGAAGTAAGGCCTCACTGGAGCACCACGAGGAGGTGGTGGTGGGGGTGCTGAATATAGGGGCCTGCTGGGCTGACCCCTACCAAACTGACCTCTGCCCCTAGTTGGGGCACCTTTTCCCCAGAATATCTGGCTCTCTTATCCGGCTGTACCTGCTCCCTAACCCTCGACTGATAACCTTCGATCCTACGAGCAATCTCCACTACCAGCTGATAAGGAGTCCTCATCTCCACCTCTCGGTCCATGTTGGCCCTAAAGCCTGGATGCAACCCGACTACAATTCTCCGTACTCTCTCAGCATCGGTAGGTAGTATCATGAGTGCATGGCGAGACAACTCTGAAAATCTGGCCTCATAGTCTGTCACTGACAGCTGTCCCTGCTCCAGCTACTCAAACTGATACCGCAGCTCTTCCCTCTCAGAGGGTGGGATATATCTCTCTAGAAACATCTGAGTGAACTGCTCCTAAGTGATAGGAGGAGAATTTGCTGGCCTGCTGAGAGTATAGGACTGCCACCATCTGCGAGCTCTGCCCTCTAACTGGAAAGTAGCGAAGTCCACTCCATTGGACTCTAGTATCCTCATGTTGTGCAGTTTTTCCCTACACCTGTCAATGAAATCTTGGTTATCCTCGCCTCGCTCACCCTCGAAAACTGGAAGGTGCAATCGAGTCCATCTGTCCAATAACTTCTGTGGATCGCCGTCCACAGCTGGCCTAGGCTTAGGTGCTGCTTCTACAGGCTAGACTCCACGCACGGGCAGTGTACCCGGGGTATGATAAAGGGCTGCTGTCTGACCTACAACCTGGGCAGTAGGGGTCTGGGCTTCCCCTCCTACCTGAGAAGTGGCAGGATCCGCTGGAAATAAACCAGCCTGGAACATAGTATCCATAAATCTCATCATACGGCCCATGACCTCCTGGAAGCCGGGCACCGTCATGAAGTCCACTGGAGCAGGACCTGCTGGGGGCACCTCCCTCTGCTCCTCTATAGTAGGATCCCCTGGTGGTGCAACTGGAATATCTCTGGGATGCCCCCGTCCCCTACCTCGGGCCGGTGCCCTCCCCCGGCCTCTGCCAGATGTACACGTCCTCACCATCTGTGAGAGAGTAGAAGAATGAGATTTAGTAAACCATCAACTGAACGATAGATCATGAATAAAGAGAGGTTTCCTAACACCCTATAGCCTCCCGAAGATAAATACAGACGTCTCTGTATCGATCCGCGAGACACTATTAGGTTTTCCCGTGACTTGTGAGACCTACGTGAACCTAGTGCTCTGATACCATGTTGTCACGACCCAAAATCCTAACTCAGGTCGTGATGGTGCCCAACACGGGGGTCAGGAAAATCATCCCCACACTTACCAAATTTTAAGCTTAGAACATTTAAGTAGAAGCGGATAAATTAACCAACCTAAGTAAATGTAGCCACAAGGATCATGAACCAATATATACAATCCCAAAAATATAAAGTCTACTATGTGTGTGCCAGGAACTAGTGTCACAAGTCTACACGCGAACTAGTAGAATATACAAAAGATGAAATAAATTGTTCTACTATCTGAAAGAAGTAGACAGAAATAAACAAAGATAACTCCATAGTGTTGCTGAGAATCACCAAGGGAAGCAGCTCACCGTGGAGTCAGGTCCAGAATATACTCCCAGGGTCAAGCTCCGATCAGATAACCAGATGCACCGGCCTCAGAACCTGTACAATTAAGTACAGAAGCGTAGTATGAGTACATAAACAGATATGTACCCAGTGAGTATCCTGTCTAACCTCGAAGAAGTAGTGAAGAGAGGTCGATGTGATACTTACTAGGGTCAGACAATGTGAATGAATACAGGCTGATCAGTAATAGCAATAATGAACAGTAATAAGAAAATGTGCATCAAATAACCATCGCTAGTACCCTCGCGCCATCCCTTTCTATAGCATACAAGCTATTTAACCTTCTTTCTTTCATGAAATCAACATTTACAATTACAGGGCTTCTCATAAATTACCAAACATATAACGGGCTATGAACGTACGTTCTCTACGACGAGAAAAGTAAATGTGCACTGCCGAGGGTCGAAAGGCCCGAACCATAGATGCATCTATCTGCCCCGCTCGCGAATCGAATATGCGACACGGTTAACATAATACTAAGACTACCCCGCTCGCGGATCATTCATGCGACTCGGGTTAATATAATACTATGACTACCCCGCTCGCGGATCATTCATGCTACTCGGGTTCCCGTATAAATACATGATTAGTAGGAGATTCCAGATAATTTAGTAGGGAACATACTAACAGGGTGAGAATTTAATAATGTCAACTTCAAGTCATAAACTCCTTAGGCCTTCGCATGTGAGATTCGAGGATATTAGACTACTTAATCCATATGCAAGATCACAGATACAACACATAAAGCATGCTTGTGAGTCCTAAACTACCCGACAAGGCATAATAGTAGCTTAGCATGGACTCTCGTCACTTCGTGCGTGCACATCCCCTGCAAATAAGGACAAACCACCATTTATAATCACCTATGGGGACAATTCCCTCTTACAAGGTTAGAAAGGAGACTCACCTCGCGTCGAACCTACTCCTCGGGTCAAGAATGCGCTCGAAACTCCGAACTCGTCACCCAAGGACTCGAAACTAATCAAATGTTACATAAATATATATCAAATTATACTCAAAGCATGGAATTCTCCTACTATTTAGTAAATTCATCATTCTTGAAGAAATCACAAAATCCAACCCCGGGCTCGCATGCTCGGATTTCAAAAATTCTCGAAGGAAACACTCAACCATAACTTAAGGATCATTAATATATGATTTTTGTATGATTTCATAGCCAATTCACAGTAAATTCTCAAATTATCGAAAGCCCTAGGTTACTACCCAATTCCTTAATTTTTCACTAATTAGGTAGTTAAATTCAACTAGGAATTCATGCATTAACTAATCTTGGGATAAAATTTACTTACCTCTCAGTGGCTGGGTCGTGGGGCTCTTTTCCAAGCTCTCAAAATCGCCTATGGTGGAAGAAAATGGGGTGAGAATGAGATAATCCCGCACTTAAAGACCTTTCTGCCTACAGGGGTTTCCGCACCTGTGACTCGACGACCGCACCTGCGGTCTCGCACCTGTGACTCGACGACCGCACCTGCGGTCTCGCACCTGCAAGCAATAGCTCGCACCTGTGAAAAAACTGGACAAGGTCCTGGGCTCGCACCTGCGGGCTGGAGTTCTCTCATGTGGCTCCGCACCTGCGGAAAGGAGCCCGCACCTGCGAGAACTGGGCAACCCACCTGGGGGTCGCACCTGTGAAGCATGGACCGCAGGAGTGGTCTTGCACCTGCGACTGGGCAACTGCACCTGCGGTCACACCAGATTAGGTGCACCAGCAACTGCTTCAGCTGGTTTTTGGCCTCGTTTGGTGCCCGAGGGGCACCTGGGCCCATCCGAGCCCCCTTCCAAATATACCAACAAGTCCCAAATCATAATATGGACTCGCTCGAGCCTTCGAAACACTGCAACAATGCTAAAACTCAAAATCACACCTCAAAACCCCTAGAACCAAACTTAGGAAGTTCATGTTTTCTAGACTTCGTTAACAACGCGTCGAACCGACCTATACTAATCAGAATGACACCAAATTTTGCAGGCAAGTCATAAATGACATAGCAGAACTATTTCCAATCTCGAAATTCCATTCAGACCTCGATAACACAAAAACACATCCCAAACCACAATAGGAACTTAAGGAACTCTTATTTCAATATTGGGCGCCGAAACGCTCCCGAGTCATCCGAAAACCATTCCGAACATACGTCCGCCCAAGTCTGAAATCATCATACAAAGCTACTGGAACTATCGAAACTCGATTCCGAGGTCGTTTACTAAAAATATTGACCGAAGTCAAACTTGACCTTTATAACCTGAAGGAACCAAGTGTTCCAATATTGCTCTAAACACTTCTGAATCCCCTACCACCCACCCCCGCAAGTCATAAATTACAATAAGCCGCTATGAGAAGTTTCATTTAGGGGAACGGGGTCCGATAACACAAAACGACCGGTCGGGTCGTTACAAGAGGGTGTTGATTTTTTGTCATGTTCCTCCTCCACATTCGGGCGCGGTTTTAGGTCCTTTATTGATTAGCTTTCTTAAAGAATGGGGAATCGAAAAAAATCTTTACCCTTACTTTGGATAATTCTACTTGCAATAATGGTGTAGTGGATAATTTAAAGAATCATTTGTCTTTGATGCGTTCACTAGTTTGCGAGGGAAATTATCTTCATGTCCGTTGTGGGAATCACATTTTGAACTTAATTATTAAGACGGGCTTAGAGAAGGCTGATGCATCTATTACAAAACTAGAGAAGGTGTTAAGTATATCAATAATTCAATATAAGAATAATGAAATTTGCGGTGTATCTAAGTAATATTGGTCTACCATGTTCTAAGAAGCTACGCCAAGATATGCCTATTCGGTGGAATTCCACTTCTCAAATGCTTTGAAGTAGTGTTCAATATAGGGAAGCTTATATTCATTATAAATTTCTTGCCATTGATTTTAGACACGGCCTTTCTGAAGATGAATGGAAAAGGGTCGAGATTATAGCAAGTTTCTTAAACCGTTTTATGACATTACGACTTTGTTTTCTGGATGTAAGTATCCCTCAACTAATTTGTATTTTCCTAGTGTATGGAGAATTGAAATGGTGTTGGAAGAACAAAAAAATAGTGGAGATTCAATGACGAGTGAGATGGGCACTTTGATGTTGGTGAAGTTTCAAAAACATTGGGAGTCGTATAGTGTCATTTTATCTATAGCTATTGTCTTGTACCCTCGATATAAATTGAAGTTTGTTAAGTTTTGCTTTTCAAAGCTTCATCCCGAGGAGATTTCTAATGAAAGATTGAATGTTATTGAACATGACCTACAATTGTTATTCAAAGAGTACTTAATACCTTCTACTACAACCTCATTATCAGGGGATCATGCTTGTAGTAGTGGTAGGAATGAAATGAGGGATGAATTTGATGAGTTTGATGAATTTGAGAGTAAATTGGAGTCAAGTACAAGTAAAACACAGCTAGACTTATATTTGGAGGAAGCCACTCTTGATAATAAAACAAATCTGAATCTAGATGTAGTTGGCTTTTGGAAAGATAACAGGAATAGATATCCAGAACTCTTATTAATGGCACGAGATGTCTTGAGTGTCTCTCTCACCACAATAGCTTCTGAATCTACGTTTAGCATTGGTGGTCGTGTCATTGGAAGGTTTCGAAGTTCTATTCTTCCTTGTAATGACCCAACCGGTTGTTTTAAGCATTTGCACTTAGCTCGGTAGTTTACGGGCATGAGTATCTCCGTATGATATATTATTACTTATGTGGATTGTCAGTTTTGGGTTTCAGGTTATTCGGAATCGGTTTGGAAGAATGAGTTCGCTATTGAAGCGTTAAGTTGAAAAGTTTGACCAAGTTTTGACTTTTGAGTAATTGACACCGGAACAGAGTTTTGATGGCTCCGTTAGGCCCGGATGGTGATTTTGGACTTGGTCGTATGCTCTGATTTGCATTTGGATATTTCTAGAAGGTTTCGACACAAATTTGTGAAAATTAGAAATTGGAAGGCTTGGAAAGATCATAAGTTTGACCAGAAGTTGACTTTGAAGATATAAAACTTGGATTGTGGTTCCGGGAGTTGGAATATCTTCTTCGTGTCATTTGGGACTTTTGGGCAAATTTTGATTTCATTCCGGGATGGTTTGATATGTTTCGGCGCGTGTTTTGTAAATTTTGAAAGTTCAAAGTTCATAGATTCCGATTTGGGGTGTGATTCATCATTTCGATGTTTTTATGTGTGTTTTTAAGCCTCGAGTAGGTTCATGTTATGTTATGTGACTTGTGGGTATGATTGGACGGGGTCCCGAGTGGCTCGGGCGTGTTATAGATTGATTTCAGATAATTTCTATTTAATATTGCAGTTGTTGGTTCTGGTGTTCCGCACCTGCGATTGTCATTGCGCAGGTGCGGTGGCCGCAGGTGCGAGCCATGTGCCGCAGATACGCAAGAAATCCTGGCTGGAGGTCATCGCAGATGCGGAGGAAAATCGCACTTGCGAGTGCGTAGGAGCAGAAATTGTTCCGCAGGTGCGAGGGGGTCGACTGGTGAGTGTGGTCGCAGAAGCGAAGTTTTGACCGCAAATGCGGTGGTCGCAGGTGCGACAATTTGACCACAAATGCAGAAGTGCCGGGCAGAATGATACATACAAGGGTTCGCGATTTTGGCTTCATTTTGACATTTCCAAGCTTGGATTAAGGCGATTTTTAGAGCAAATTTCATCACAAGGATTGGGATAAGTGTTCTCTACTCGGTTTTGCTTATATTCCATGAATCTATCTTTGATTTTGACATACAAGAATAAATATGCATTTTTCCTCATGCTATATGGCTTCACGTTATTCATGACTCATTATACATTGATGTGTGGGCATAGAGAGGTATATTATATTTTTTATCGGGAAAGAAAATGAAACTTCTTACTCTTTGTTGAAAAGGTTTTGGGAAAAATCACAGTTTTCAAACTTACCTGTATTTTTGGTATTTTTGGCAAAAGAATTGAATTTTCACTAAGGCATTTGAAAAGCATGCCTATTTTCTTAAACTCAGAACGAGGTGAGCCTTTTACTTCTGAGATACCCCTTTTATTACTTGTGTTATGTTATTATGAACTGTTGTAGAATACCGGTATTGGAACCGACCTTGTGATAGCTCGTCACTGCTTTCAACATAAGGTTAGGTTTGTTACTTACTCAGTACATGGGACGGTTGTACTGATACTACACTTCTGCACATTGTATGTAGATGTTGACTGTAGTGTTGCTGTATCCGATGGTTGCTGGATTTGAAGATGTACCCGTCCCCATGTTGCAGCTGTCTCTGTTGTTCGGGGTAGCATTAGATTAAATTGTGTTGTTTATGTACTTTTTTAACAGATTATGTATTCATTTCATTTTCGCTTTGTAAACTCTATTCTTAGAAGCTCATGATTTGTACTACCAGTCCTTGAGAAATGTAATAGATCCAGATAATTTATTCTGTTTAATTGACTTGTTAACATTATTGAAATTGGATAGTTATTAGTTGGCTTACCTAGCGGGTTGGGTTAGGTGCCATCACGACTAATGGATTTTGGGTCGTGACAGATTGGTATCAGAGCACTAGGTTCATAGGTTCTACAAGTCATGAGCAAGTGTTTAGTAGAGTCTTGCGGATCGGTATGATGACGTCCATACCTATCTTTGAGAGGCTACAGGACATTTAGGATATACTTCCCATCTTTATTTCCTTATCGTGCGTCATTGATTCATCCTGAAGCGTAACTCTTTGAATTCCTTCCACGTATTTGTGTGTGTATATGAGCGTTTGATATCAGTTGTGCATCAACGACTTGTGATTTCCATGGTTGAGGTGCTAGATGTAATTTTGGCATGTTGATGATGGGCCAGTCTGGAGGACTTGAGGCCAGGTTTTGTCTGTGGCTTGAGTACTGAGATTCTGATTGTGTGAGCACGTGCATTTGGGACTTATACGTCCGTTTGTGTCCTTATTGGTGGGATTTGTGACTGGATGACTATGTGGTAAGTATGATTTGATTGCGAGATGTGCTCAGATTGTTCAAATGTGACAAGAGAGTTTGCTGGAAATGTAACAAGGACTATTGGTGTTTGGCTGCTGTATGGGTTTGGCATATGGCCTCGAGTTATGGGTGTGTTGAAGGACCTCTCATGTAGTGTAGTTGTGGAGTGAAGTAGATCTTCATGTTGTGTTATGAGTTCAGACTCAAAGAGATAAAGTGATTGTGTAATAGTTATGATTATGGAGGAGTATAAAGAGATATCAGTTTGAGGCTAAGCATGTGAGATTATCTCCTGTGAGGTGCCCTGAAGTTGTGTGATCCTTATATGTTTTGTAGTGAGTTCTCTTTTTACCAGTGAATGATATATGTTTCAATTTGAGTTTAGATCGCTTGTGGAAGTTGGACTGACTATTACAATAGTGAATGCGAGATTTGTAGATGATTTGAAGTATTAGATGGTTTGCATTACAGGAGCGCATGAAGGATTTAGTTGAATCTCACAACAGTATTATGGCAATAATAGAGTATGGGCATTGTGAGTTATTATGTATTTTGATATATGACTTCGAGCCAAGTGGGGGAGTCTGCTTTCGACGAGTTGATTACACGATTATGTTTTGTATTGGTTTTGGTTTGAGATATACCGGTGAATCATTTATGACTACTGTGGTTGAGATTGAGGTTGACTCGGGTAAGTGAATATCTGGATACAGGTTGTATTACACTCTATGGGTACATGGAAATCATGGAATGGTTGAGTGGTTATTCGTGAAGGATGTAGTGTTCATGGAGTAGAAATTTGCTCGGTTTCTTAGAGGTGTGAATTACTTCTTAGGGTGTTGGGGTGCAAATGGGGCACATATCGTT
Organism: Nicotiana knightiana; assembly: GCA_005239525.1. Taxonomy (NCBI): domain Eukaryota; kingdom Viridiplantae; phylum Streptophyta; class Magnoliopsida; order Solanales; family Solanaceae; genus Nicotiana; species Nicotiana knightiana. The sequence goes on along the minus strand of ML385715.1, from coordinate 177,703 downwards.
CGGTCCGTTTGGGTGGTGCTATCGAGATTTGAGTATAGTAGATGACTCTTGAGAATGGTTCCCAGGAATCCAAAACTTATATGTGGCAATTGAGAATTTTTGCGGATTTGTATATAGTTAGAAGCTGAGAGATACATTGGATGGTGTCGAGACGTGCAATATTTCTACATCATTGTGGATTCTACATTTCAGTATTAGGGAAGTGAAAGAATAACTTAAATTCATATAAGGTCTCTTCAGAGTGTATGTCTCGGTTATGGTACTTTTGGGGGTGCTTAAGAAGGGATACAACGGTTTATGAGCCTTAGGGCATTGTGGTCTTATGCTAGGGTCCCCTAAGGTGAGTGTTGGTTGAGGATTGTGATATTATGGCGAGTAGAAGTATCAATTAAGGTAATTCAGAAGGAACTCAGAGAAATAAGATAGCTTGGTAGTAGGGTGGGTCGGCATGGTAATGGGTAAAATCGGTTCTTTAGGTGCTTATGATGTGGTAAGCTTCTACATGTGTTTCGTGGCAATTTCTTGGGTTTTGACGACCTGTGTAGCTTGGTTGAGTTAGAGGGATTCAGTACTGATGGTTTGGTTAAGTGCAAATGGATTTCAGAGAGTTCTTAATGGTTTCTACCACGATTTGATATGTATATTTCCTACTGGTGTGTGGGGCATGTGGCATATTGTGATTTCTCCGGATGAAATCAAATGGAAAGTTATTGGCTAATCGAGCATGTAGTTGCTTGTGACTTGGAGTTGGTTTTGAGATTTTCGTATCTTTCATATAATGTCATAATGGGTGCGGTATAATGTGTAGTATTGCGAATTGCAGGTGCAAGGTCACAATTCGATTTTGAAGGGAAGGTCATGAAATTCGTAGGCAACATGGACGGTTTCAGATAACTAGGTAAATGATATTACTATCTGGTATGGCTTGATGAGAGTATACATTTCAGAATGGGCAATGTTTTTGATTTATGGGTACTTCATTGGTATTGCGGCACTCTCTTGTTTGATCGGCTGCTGGTGTTCAAATTTTGCTTTGTGGCACAGAAGAATTATAGGAGTATTCCTCGTGGGATGATCGTGTATTGGAGAAGTTTTATACATTCAGGCGGTGGGGTTGATATCATATATGGTGATTTGTGTGTTCTATGGATTTGGAGACTGTGAGTTCTTATGAGTAGATTGTTTCGTAGTTGTGGACTGTGAAACATAGCCAGGGTTAGTCAGAAAATAGTATGTGTTGTGATTCAGTGATTGTGTACTTTCGGAGGGTTATTTATCTATTGTAAGTGACGAGAGTTGATTTGGGGTTCATTGATAGGCCCGATATGGATGTGTGTTCTGCATCGAGTCGGATTGGTGGGCTCCATAATGCTATGGTTGAGGGATGTGCTATTCGGTTGTTACTAATCTTATTCGTGTTCTGAAATGATTTATGAGTTATTCCTCTATGCTGCGAGGAGTTGTGATTCATTGGTTTTGGGCACACATGGTGCGGTTCTATTGTGGCGTCATAGCGGAATTTGAGTGAGATGTGTAATTAGGTACTGCGTGGTTGAGGGCGTATTGGTTATGCTCTTTCGGGTTTTGTGTGGAATTATATCGCCTGATTCTCCATGGTTATGGTAATGCACTTTGGGTACTTGATGTCAAATTTCTCCTGGTTATTGATTTTGAGCAAGGCGGAGCGAGGTATATAATATGGACCAGCGTTTGGATGGGGTCACCTATTGCAACGAAGTTATGTTGAGATATGATCATTTGTGTTGGATTCGTGTGTTTTGGTTCTCCGGTGTGTGCTAGGCTCTTAGCATGGTGTTGTGATGGTACTTGTTAAGCAGGCAGAATAGTCCTCTCGTTTGAGGCATTTTTCTTCAAGGTTGAGTACATTTGGGAATGTTCCTATTTGGTGCACGGGTTGCACGGGTTGTGGCTTTAAGATGTATTGATGTGTCATGTCACTAGAGTGACTATTTTAGGTGGGAGGAGGTCATCGTGCCTAGAATGGATGCTATCGGATCTAGTTGCAGTATATTTTGAAGGACATTGATGTTGATCGGCTTAGAAATTTGCTATAGTTACTATCGAAGGAGATGGAGTTCCACAACTTATTGATCCGACGAATGGTTATGGGTTTCTGCATGTTTCTTTCATCATTGGCAGTATATGAAGGTGTTAGAACGAGGCTATGTTCGATAAGAGGTCTATTACCGGTATTGGGTTGTTTGAGAAGCTTCTGTGATTAAAAAAATTTCCTATGAGTGTTTGAGTTATGTGGTATATCATGTGATTTCAACTTGGGTTATGAGTATGACTCGATACAGCTTGTTCAGACTTATATAGTGTGTGGATGCAAAATTCTGATCTTATAGAAATATCATATGTAGAAATTGGATTCTAAGGCTTATGGGCGGAGTTGAATTAGGAAATTTCATTTATGTTGTGTTATCAAACCTATATGGGATAGGGTGACGTGGGATCACCCCCGGGTATGTGCATGGTAAGGATATGCTGCGGTTTGATGGTTTTGAGAACAACTCGTGGCACGTTCAAGGACGAATGTATGTTTAAGTGGGGGAGGATGTAACGACCCGACCAATTGTTTTGAGAATTTTCACTCGCTCGGTAGTTTGCAGGCATGAATAGCTCCGTATGATGTATTATGACTTATGCAGATCGTTAGAATTGAGTTTCAGGTTATTCAGAATCGGTTTGGAAGAATGAGTTCGTTGTTGAAGCTTTAAGTTGAAACGATGGAGCAAGTTTTGACTTTTGAGTAATTGACCCCAGGACGGAGTTTTAATGGCTCCGGTTAGGTCCGGATTTTGGACTTGGTCAAATGCCCGAATTTGCATTTGGATGTTTCTAGAAAGTTTCGGCACAAATTGGCGAAATGGAAATTGCAAGGCTTGGAAAAATCATAAGTTTGACCGGAAGTTGACTTTGAAGATATCGGATTCAGATTGTGGTTCCGGGAGTTAGAATAGCTTCGTCGTGTCATTTGGGACTTGTGTGCAAATTTTGAGCTCATTCCGGAATGACTTGATATGTTTCGGCACGTGTTTTGAAAAATTTGAAAATTCAAATTTCATAGATTCTGATTTGGGATGTGATTCATTGCTTCTACGTTTTCATGTGTGTTTTGAAGCCTCGAGTAGGTTTGTTTTATGTTATGTGACTTTTGGGTATGATTGGACGGGGTCCCGAGGGGCTCGGGCATGTTTCAGATTGATTTCGGATCATTTCTCTTCAATATTGCAGCTGCTGGTTCTGGTGTTCCGCACCTGCGATTGGTATTGTGCAGTTGCGATGGCCGCAGGTGCGAGCCATGTGTCGCAGACGCACAAGAAGTTCTGGCTGGAGGTCATCGCAGACGTGGAGGAAAATCGCACTTGCGAGTGCGCAGGAGCGAAAGCGGGTGCAAGGGGGTCGGCTGGTCAGTGTGATCGCTGGAGCGAATATTTGACCGCAGATGCGGTGGTCACAGGTGCGACAATTTGACTGCAAATGCAGAAGTGCTGGGCAGAATGATAAATACAAGGGTTCGCGATTTTTGCTTCATTTTGACATTTCCAAGCTCGGATTAAGGCGATTTTTGGAGCAAATTTCATCACAAGGATTGGGATAAGTGTTCCCTACTCGATTTTGATTATATTCCACGAATCTATCTTCGATTTTGGCTTTTTGGTTGATGATTTCTAAAGAGGAAATTGAAGGTTTTTGGCCTAATGTTTCATAATATGAATTTTCGAGTTTTGAACACCGATTTGGAGTCGAATTTGAGTAAACTAGTATGGTTGGACTCGCAATTGAATGGGTTGTCGTATTTTGTGAGTTTTGTCGGGTTCCGAGGTGCGGGCCCAGGTTGGGCTTTTGGGCTGATTTTGGGTTTTTGATTCAAGATTGATCTTTTCTGATTAGGACTAGTTCCTTTAACCTTGTGTGATGTATTTGAGTTGTTTGTGGTTAGTTTCGAGCCATTTGGAGGTCGGAACACGAGTGATGGCATCTTTGGAGTTTTTCTTGGCTTGCTTGGCATTGGCTCATTCGAGGTAAGTAAATCTTCTAAACTTAGTGTTGAGGGTAGCCCTGCATTACGTGTTATGTGATTTGTTTTGAGGTGACGCGCATGCTAGGTGACGAGCGTGGGGGCGTGCACTCTGTGAATTGGGACTTTGTGTTCCAATGGCACTGTATAATGGTCCTACTTTGTTGATATCTGTGTTTTCACCGTGTGATAAAGTAACTGAGTTGTCAATCATGCTAAATATCATGTATAGGATTTATGCTGATATTGTTTGGTCCCATAGTGGTCGTTTCTTGCTGTCATCTCATTGATTTCATTGATATTTTATACTCAGTCATATTCATGCATTCATATCATATCTCAGTCTCAGTGTTGTTTATTGATACATCATATCATTGTTGTCGGGCTAGTTTCATGACATTGTGAGCCCGAGAGTGAGACTGGAGAGATTGATGGTTGAGTGAGGCTGAGAGCCTGATTATGAGCGACGGTTATAGGATCGGGTTGCACACCGCATCATGTTATATTGATTTATGCCTAGATCTAGCTTATGATAGAGCTTGGGATGTAGGAGCCCCTCCAGAGTCTATACACCCCCAGCGAGCGCGGTTGATTATATTGAGGGATGGATCTTCCTTGGACAAGGATCTTGTCCGAAGCATTTATATACCTGGAGATGGATCTTCTACATGGGGCCGGATTGGCTTTTCCTCGGTATTGAGTGACTGATGGTCAGTGATGTATGTACTCCGGAATGGATCTTCCCTGGGCCGTATGGGCCATATACAATACCGAGTGGTTGAGCATGATGATTCGAAAATGTGAGATAGTGAGATTGATTACTCTGAGAGTATGAGTACATGATTCATCTCTGAGATACGTGACACTGCATGCACACATGACATACATGCATATATATATGCATTTTCCCCATGCTATATGGCTTCACGTCATTCATGACTCATTATACATTGATATATGGGCATAAAGAGGGATAACATACTTGTTATCAGGAAAGAAAATGAAACTTCTTACTCCTTGTTGAAAATGTTTTGGGAAAAATCACAGTTTTCAAACTTACCTGTATTTTTGGCATTTTTGGCAAAAGAATTGAATTTTCACTAAGGTATTTGAAAAGCATGCATATTTTCTGAAACTGTGAACGAGTTGAGCCTTTTACTTCTGAAATACCCCTTTTACTACTTGTGTTATACTTTTATGAACTGTTATAGAATACCGGTATTGGACCCGACCTTGTGATAGATCGTCACTACTTTCAACCTAAGGTTAGGTTTGTTACTTACTCAGTACATGGGGTCAGTTGTACTGATACTACACTTCTGCACATTGCGTGCAAATGTTGGCTGCAGTGTTGTTGTGTTCCATGGTTGCTGGATTTGAAGATGTACCCGTGCCCATGTTGCAGCTGCCTCTGTTGTTCGAGGTAGCATTAGATTAAATTGTGTTGTTTATGTACTTTTCAAATAGACCATGTATTCATTTCATTTCCAGTTTGTAAACTCTATTATTAGAAACTCATGATTTGTACTACCCCAGTCCTTGGAAAATGTAATAGATCCAAATAATTTATACTGTTTAATTGACTTGTTAACATTATTGAAATTGGATAGTTATTAGCTGGCTTACTTAGCGGGTTGGGTTAGGTTCCATCACGACTAGCGGATTTTGGGTCGTGACATTCACGTCAATGCTGAGGCAAATCTATGTACTAGGGATTGGGTTTGTGGAAGAGAAGGTAAATTAATCTCCTCTAGATTGATTTATTTAATTTTTTTAATAACTAATAAGTAGTAATATCTTCTTTTTTTTTCATAAATTGTTTAAGATCTTGATGATGGATCCGAGTCTGATGAAGAAGACGAGATTGTTGTTGATTTTCAACATTAGCTTGCGAAACTTAGAGAAACTTTATCAGGCTTGGGACTTTAAGCTATTTCTCCTTCTGGGAACCTGACCTTTGAAGTGATTCTTTCTGGTGAGTTTTGTGTTTTCTCTCCCCTCTCTTCTGGTTTTTTCAGTTTGTCATGAATAAAGATTAAAATCGCTGCATCATCTTATACTTTCTTTATTAGGGTGGTTTTTCTTTATGATATCACCCTTCTTTTGGCTCAATTCAAGTCACTCTATTTCTGGGATATTACATTTATGTGCTTGTTGTTTCAGTTGCTACTCCCATTAAAGAGTTTATTGTATGGTTAGTGTCATTCATTTTCTTCAGGATTTAGTCTATACTGCTGCTCAATAGTTTCATCTGTGGGATGTACATTAGATAATCTATCCTGATATCATGGTAATCCTAGACTAAACAAGGCTGAAGGAACATATTTGTTGTATTGCATAATAAATAGTTTTTTCTAGGTAATTATTTGGGGCACATTTTGTTATCCTAACCTCTGGACTTTATGGGTTCACTCAGTTAAATGTTGCTGGAATGTTGGTCTTGGACTTGCCTTACTATTTTGAGATGGTTTCTTCTTGCGTTATCTTCTCTGCCCCTATCAGTAGTACTCATACTCGTTTGTTTCTTCTTTTTTGTTTGGTTTGATTTCCATGTTGTGGAAGATAATATACATTCAAGTCTTACATAAGTTGGTAATGTAACATATGACTTCCACTTCTACAGAAGCTTTTAATTTTCATATTGGAGATAATAACTTGTGTATCTGCTCCGGATTGGAGGTTGTTTTGGTTGTTGTTATTGCAGTATGTCGGTGTTGGTGTGCGTATATCGGAACATGCAACTCGAGAGTCTACTACCAGTGTTGGTGAGTTTTCATAGTGGAGATAATAACTTGTGTATCTGCTCCAGATTGGAGGTTGTTTTGGTTGTTGTTATTGCAGTATGTCAGTGTTGGTGTGCGTATCTCGAAACGTGCAGCTCGAGAGGCTGCTGCCAGTGTTGGTGTGCGTATTTCGAAAGTCGCATCGGCTATCACAATATTTTTATTTTCTTTCAAATGACTGCTATCAACTGGATACACTATTACAATGTCCTAAGGGTCTACTTTTGTGCATTTTGCTTTGTAAACACTTTATAAGTATTTTGCCGGTGGTTAAAATATATTTTGTTGGTACATTTTGACGTATTTTACTGGTGTATTTCAATGCATGTTGCTCATTTGCTCCTACTTTTAGTGTCAAAAGAAAGAGTTTGATTCACTAGTTTTGCTCTAGTTATAAATATGTGAACCATTACAAACTGTTGGGAAGTATTTTAATTTTTAGCAAATGCAACTTTATAACTTTTCTTGGTGAAATTTTGGATCCTTTTTTTTCCAGTGGAGTCCCTATTCTATGATAGAATTCTTCCAAATTAGCGTACCTAAGCACTGGATGGTGCCTTAAAGGAACAAATGTTTGCACATGGCAGCAAATTCATATCAGAGGTTGACGCTAATGTGAAGCCATGAACGGATAATACGATTAACTGTTTTATCCGTCGATTAACTTATTTTTTATCCGTATTAAATATGGTTCGATCGGATATTTTACCCGTTTTGCATTACCTATTTTTGACCCGAATCATATCCGACCCGATCCGCTTGTTTGCCACCCCTACTTAATATAGTCTTTCAAAATAAAAAAAATGAACTTCTTTTAATATTTAGTCTTATTTTAATAATTTATTTACTTAACTAAGATTAATTAATATTTTATAGGATTTTTATTTTCGTCTTTGTTCCACAAAAACGATTTTTTTTTTGGGTAAAGGATTTTCAGATTTTCAAAGGCCTAATTTTGAATTTATCTGTCACACCTTCTTTTCCGGAGGGATAGGGAGCTTTCCCAATTAAAGTGACACTAATCAAAATGGGATTATTTATTTAATTTAGAGTCGCCAATTGGAATAATTATTCTGTATCTAGATTGAATTCTTTTGAGTGTTTTCTTTGAGGCAATCTAGAGAATTAATGTGTGTGTGAAGGAATATCAATTCTTATATAGAAAATGGTGTGCAAGAGGATAGGAAATAAGAGAGAGTCTAAGAGGAATATATCAGCCCCTAAATTTTAGGGGAATGACATCTTTTCTAACAATTGTTTTGGACAACTGTCTTTGTTTCCAGATATTTATCTCATTTTCAGCATCTTTTCTTAACAAATTAGGACAACTTTCCCTTTTTCCAGCTTCTCTTTTTCTAGAAACATCCAAAAGATTCTCCTAAATTTCTTTATACAAAAATAGGGACATCAAGCAGACTATAGTGATCAAATGGGCAGACAGTTAATTAACCTAACAAACAATTTTAACCAACAAAATATTTCAATATCTAACTAAACTCAAAAGTTGATTAAACTAACAATTTGCAATTAAAACTAGTTAACATGCAATTAGGAAATTCAATCATACAAATGTATTAAAATAGATGTTCTTCTAAGTGTTAATTAATTAACTTATATGCTAAAGCTGATCTAATTAGGCTAATTTTAACACTCAAACAAGCAATTTCAATTAAGCTTAAAAGACTGTTCCTCTGCTTTCGTTTTTTTTCTTCTTAAAACAAATAAAAAAAAAGATAGAACAAGCTGAGGATGTACCTATGGAAAGAAGTATGAACTGATAGTGGTGATTCCAACGGGGTTCGGCCAGTCAGGGACAAGTCGACTAGATTCCGACGACTTTCGAAACGGTTCAAAGATAACATTAATAGATTGCTCTTGTAAAGAGCAATTCATCAATGTAAGTTTTGAGCCAGATCAAACGAAACTTCCAAAGCGAATCAAAAAGGCAGAACTAAACTTTTCTGAGATTTTTTTTATCTAAAAATCTAAAAATCCAAAATATTTTAAGGGGAATGGTTATGGGATTCGGAGATAGGGAGAGATGGTGAGTGTTTGGTGAAGATTTGGGGAGGTTTAGAGGTGGTGCCACCGGTGAGGGATTTGGGTGTAAGGGTGACTAAGGTTTGGACAATTAGAGAGCGATGGGACATGAGGGAATGAAAATTCTCTTAGTGTTCGGAGGTCAGTTCGAACATATTTAAGGGGAGGGGTGGTTAGTTCATGGACGTTAGATCATAATCATCAGCGGATGGGATTATTTGGGGGGTAAAACGAGGTCGTTTGGTTAAAGAATGAGCTGGACCAGTTTAGCTTTAAAGGGGACTGGGCTTGGGGCGGATTTAAAATGATTGAGCCGCTGAGATGGTTTTTGGCCAGTTCTAAATAAAATCAAACAAACCTCTCATTTCCTTTCTTTTTTTCTTTTCTTTTGATTTTAAAATTCTAAACAAATAAATTAAAATACTAATTTAAAATTAAATTTCAAAATTAAACCTACTTACTATTTTCTAATATTTAAATAATTAATTAACTTAATACTAATGAAAGAAAATTATTAATTTAAAACTAAAAGCTAAAAAGTATAAAAATGATCATTGTATATATTTTTTTTGTAATTTTCGTATGATAATGCATTAATACGTGATTAAATCCTAAAAATGCAATTAAAATCTAAAATGCTATGCGATGAAAAATCGAACATTTTCACAATATTTTTAATGATTTTAAGATATTAAATATGCACAAAAATGCAATTAAATGCAAACAGACAATTAACAAGATATTTCTAGAAATTCTAAAAAATTAAGAACAATTAGAAAAATTTATTTGATATTGAGAGAGATCAAGAATTCTCACCATTTTTGGATTTTGTAGGAGTTATTTTCGTGGGACAAAAATTACGTGCTCACAGTTTCCCCTCTTTGCTCGTAAACATGAAGAGTTTTTGGAAAAATATAAAGTGAGCAATTACGAGCAATTTTTGCTCGCTTGACACTCCATGAGAAGCATTTAGAAAAAGTTTGATCGAACTTTGATTCAGAGGTTGCCCACATATCCTTGACTATTAAGGAAATAGGTCATTGTAGTTCTGGAAGTTTTGGTGGCTGGGACTACCGGAAAGTTGTGATTTCATTGTTGTGTTGTTGTTAGTGCTTGTTAACTCCTTAATACACCAAAATCAAAATGAAAAGATACTAAACGAGCCTATTAGCTATGAGTTACAAGATTCCTACCTATAAGTCTTTTGAAGCTTGATCTTGAATCTTAACCGGCTCTTCATGCAAACTCTTATTTGAATCTTGATGCTTGCTAGCTGCAAGTGCTATTTCATTCTTGTATGAATTCTTCTAATCAAAATAAGGAATGCAATGCTCGTGACTTCAGTCATGTCTTGAGCGATCCATATCCGTTCATCCGCTTCTGCATTTTGGATTCACTTCTGTTTTTTTTCTATATTTGGATTGAGACTTATTCTTTCGGTCATCTCAAATCCCGTGCCTCGAGGTAAAACCTGCATCAGACACCCAAAACAAACAAACAAATGAAAGTTTTAGCCCCAGTATTCACTAGGAAAATTTCGTGAGTTATTCATAACAAAACTCTATACAAATTTATTATTGAAAGCAATAAAAGTCGGGATTGGTGTAACCTTAGAAAACAGTGACTAGGGAGTGGAGACCCTATGTTGGAAAAGGGACTAGGGAATGCAGACCCTTTGTCTAAAATAAAATCAACTAGGGAGTAGAGACCTATGTCGGAAAAGAAGACTAGAGAGTGGAGACCCTATGTCTAAAATAACATCAACTAGGGAGTGGAGACCCTATGTTGGAAAGGAGACTAGGGAGTGAAGACCCTATGTATAAAATGAAATCAATTAGGGAGTTGAGACCCAATGTTGGAAAAGTAGACTAGGGAGTGGAGACCCTATGTCTAAAATAAAATCAACTAGGGTGTGGAGACCCTATGTTGGAAAGGAGACTAGGGAGTGGAGACCCTATGACTAAAATGAAATAAACTAGGGAGTGGAGACTCTATGTTGGAAAAGCAGACTAGGGAATGGAGACCCTATGTCTAAAATAAAATCAACTAGGGAGTGGAGACCCTATGTGAGGAAAGGAGACTAGGGAATGGAGACCCTATGTCTAAAATAAGATCAACTAGGGAGTGGAGACTCTATGTTGGAAAATGAAACTAGGGAGTGGAGACCCTATGTCTAAAATAACATCAACTAGGGAGTGGAGACCCTATGTTGGAAAATGAGACTAGGGAGTGGGGACCCTATGTCTAAAATAACATCAACTAGGGAGTGGGGACCCTATGTTGGAAAAGCGGACTAGGGAGTGGAGATCCTATGTCTAAAATAAAATCAACTAGGGAGTGGAGACTCTACGTTGGCAAATGCAGCTAGGGATTGGAGACCTTATACTACCATAATTTTGAACATTCTTTCTTTTCTTTCTTCTTTTATATTAAGAAAATGAGTAAAATGCGGGGGAATAATTTGGAGAAAACTTCTCTTTTTGGAGTTGTTGCTGAGCAGAGCTATTTTGAGCCTCCACGCGCTTTCTTTTTGGTTACACCTGCTTTTTACAGGGTTGCCTTTGGATTACACCTGTTTCTTGTTTTTCAAACAAAGAACAATTTGTCATTCTAAAACGGTGGTTGGTTTTGCGGCCTTGATTGTTCCAATCACTTGATCTCGGCCCGACTTCTTTGATGATTCTTTCAACTGGTTATTTCCTGAAAATCAATTTCATTTCTGGCCTCGGAGAACCCTTGGCTTTTCCAAAACTTTACCATGAAGGTTAGTCGCGTGGGACTTAACCTTTTCAACTTTATTTTGCTTTGTGGGCATTTTGACTTTCTTTCTTCCAATTTTTAACTTCAAGGCATTAGGGAATCCGTAGATTTTCAAACCTTTCCAAGATTATTAGTCACGAGGGAATCAACCTTTTTAACTTCATTTCTCCCTTATAGGTACTTGAATTTGATTTTCTTCTTTCGTGAGTTTTTTATTTCAAAGCATCAGCCACCATGGCCAGTCGGGATCGACTTGATGCCCCTGCCGAGGCTGGGTGCCTCTTGAATAAGCTTGTATCAAATGAGAACCCTGTAAATTATTCTTACCACCCCTTCTTTGTCTTAGTGTCAGAACAGAGTTAGACTAAAAGGGATTCAAAGAAAAACAAGCAATGGAACGGGGAATGAGTTTAAACAGAGGTATCCCTTTCGAGGAAAGGAAAGAAAGGCTTATCTGGAGCAACATGCGGACTTCAATGAACATGACATGCCTTTTGGACTGGACGCCTGATCTGAGTAAACTGCTCGACTCACAGAAATTCATCACAACTTTTGCCTTGAAATCGAGAAACCTTTCCCAGGACTGTGTCGATGCCAATGGCTATGAGGACCCTCTTTTTCAATCAGTGGTGCCCTTTGCGGGTTTTCACCGACTGACCTCTCTCATTTTTTTTCTAACCATCGCCTTATAGTGCTCTTTGCGAGTTTTCACTAACAAGACTCTCTCATTTTTTATTTCTCTGCTTACCATCGTCTCACGTTCCCATGAGGGTTTTCACCAATAAGATTCTCCAATTTTATTTCTCTCATTTGGTTATATCAGATCCAAGCAACTATATCCTCCAATTCTTGAATATTCTCACCGATTGATCGAAAGGAATTGAAAAGGATTTGGGTAAAAAGAATTTGGATTAAATTACAACTTTGGAACCTTTTAGATGAAACCATCATCGAACCATTTATAACATCTGCCCTAGTTTCACTTTTGGAGGAATTTGGATTTTTGTTTTGGTGTGACTGAACCCCACAGTGAGGCTGTCTACGTATCCTTTCGGAATCAAGTCGAACGTTGTTCAAGGAACTTTGTTTTTCATTTTATTTTGTTTTTCTTTCTTTTTATTTTCATTTTTTTCATAATAACTTCCAGGTTCCAAATAGGGTGGTCAAAGAAAGGGAACTGGCTCAACGGGTTTGCAAAGGGTTGGTAGCGTTCAGATAACGAGAAGGAAAGCCTTCGTCATCCCAATCAAAGCATGCTACATCTGTGAAAAGGGGTCAAACGTAATACCTTTTGATCGCATCTGCATTGACAGTTGTCTCGGGTGCATTTCCTTCGAAGTCTCCCAACTATAGTGCTCCTTTTGGCTACACTCTTCTTATAATGTACGGACCTTTCCAATTTGGAGTGAATTTTCCTTTGGCTTCTTCATGATGTGGGGAATACGTCTCAGAACGAGTTGCCCCACTTCGAATTTTCTAACATGCACTTTCTTGTTGTAGGCACGAGCCATTCTTTGTTGGTACAACTGCCTGTGGCAAACTACGACCATCCACTTTTCATCAATCATAGTCAACTGTTCCAACCAGGTTTTGACCCATTCATCATCCTCGATCTCGGCTTCAACAATAATCCGAAGAGAGGGAATATCAACTTATGCAGGTATTACATCTTCAGTACCATAAACCAACAAATAGGGTGTCGCCCCAACCAATGTGCGCACGGTTGTGCGATATCCAATAGTGCAAATGGAAACTTTTCATGCCATTGTCTAGAACCCTGAATCATTTTTCTGAGGATCTTCTTGATGTTCTTGTTTGTAGCTTCAACATCGCCATTGGCTTTGGGCCTATTTACGGGGTAGAATTACGATGCGTAATTTTAAACGGTTCGCATACCTCCCTCATTAAGTGGCTATTGAGATTTTCAGCATTATCTGTAATGATAGTTTTAGGAATACCAAAATGACAAATAATGTTGGAATGCACGAAGTCCACCACTACTTTCTTGGTGACGGATTTGAAAGTGACTACTTCGACCCACTTTTTGAAATAATTAATGACAACCAAGATGAATCTATTCCCATTTGAAGCTTTTGGCTCGATTGGCCCAATAACATCCATGCCCCAAGCAACAAATGGCCAAGGCGCTGACATAGGATGTATCTTTGAAGGTGGTGCATTAATTAGGTCACCGTGTATCTGGCACTGATGGCATTTCTAGAGGAAACTGAAACAATCATTTTCCATGGTCATCCAATAATAACCTGCCCTGAGGATTTTCTTTCCAAGGACATACCCATTCATGTGAGGGCCACATACTCCCGAATGCACTTCATTCGTGATCTGTTCAGCTTCTTGGAAATCTACGCACCTGAAAAGATTCAGGTCTAGAGTTCTTTTGTATAGGACTTCTCCACTCAAAAAGAAACTGCTGGCAAGCCTTCTGATAGTTCTCTTTTGATCTCCACTGGCCTGATCAGGATGCTCTTTTGTTTTCAAAAACCTTTTGATGTCATGATACCATGACCGAACATCTGGCTCTATTTCAATTGTGTTACAATAACCATGCCTTTATCGGACTTGGATTTCCAGCGGGTCGATATGAACATTACCCGGGTACGGCAGCATTGAGTCCAAAGTAGCTAGTGCATCAGCTATCTCATTGTGGAATCGAGGAATATACCTAAAATCGACGGACTTGAACTGTTTGCTAAGATCTTCCACATGTTGCCTGTACGGGATGAGTTTGATGTCTCGATTTCCTATTCACCTTGGGCTTGCCGAATGATCAAATCAGAATCCCCCATGATTAACAACTCCTCTACATCCACATCAACTACCATATTTATGCCCATAATGCAGGCTTCATACTTGGCAGTGTTGTTTGTACAGAAGAATCAAAGCCGGACTATTGTCGGGTAGTGCTGACCTGTAAGAGAAATCAGAATTGCTCCGATCCTGCACCTTTTGTATTTACATCTCCATCCAAGAACATTTTCCAAGCGTTGGTGTTCTCTGGAATCACTTAAATTGAGTTCACTTCCTCGTATGGAAAATAAGTGCAAAGAGTTTGGTATTCATCATCGACCGGGTTTTTCCCGCTAGATGATCCTCCAAGGCTTGGGCTTTCATCATCGTGTGAGTGGCATAGACAATGTCGAACTCAGTGAGCAGGATTTGACATTTCGCTAACCTTCTCGCGAGCATCAGATTTTGGAATATGTACTTCAGAGGATCCATTCTGGTTATGAGATATGTTGTGTAGGCCAACAAATAATGTCTAAGATTCAGGGCGACCCAAGTTAGGGCGCAACAAGTCTTTCCAACAAAGTGTATTTGCCTTCATAACTGGTGAACTTTTTGCTAAGATAATATGTGGCTTGTTCTCTCTTCCAGGTCACATCGTGTTGCTCGAGGACACAGCCGAAATAATTTTCCAAGACTGTCAGGTACAAGAACAAAAGTCTTCCTGGCTCAGGTGGAACCAACACTGGTGGATTTGACAGAAATTTTTTGATTTTGTCAAAAGCTTCTTGACACTCATCTGTCCATTTGATCCTCACGTCTTTCTTCAACAACTTAATTATGGGCTCACACATGGTAGTAAGATGAGCAATAAATCTGCTTATGTAATTCAATCTCCCTAGCAGACTCATGACCTCATTTTTAATTTTTCGAGGTGGTAAATCCCGAATAGACTTTATATTTGTTAGATATAATTCAATACCCCTCTGACTGACTATAAAACCCAGAAGTTTCACAGATGGAACTCCGAATGCACATTTAGCTGGGTTTAATTTCAAGTCATACATGCGCAGACTCTCGAAGAACTTCCTCAGATCTCGCACATGGTATTTTTGCGTTCTGGATTTAATGATCACATCATCCACATACACCTCAATTTCTTGGTGCATCATGTCATGGAATATGGTAGTCAGACCAAATGGACATGACCCTAAGACAGTAAGTGCCCCAAGGGGTGGTGAAAGCCGTCTTTTATGCATCTTCTTCATCCATCAGAACCTGGTGATACCCATCATTACGTTCCACGAAAGACTGTATCTTATGTTTGGCACAGTTGTCAACAAGAATGTGGATGTTTGGCAATGGAAAGTTGTCATTGGGGCTTGATTTGTTCAAATCCCGGCAAACAATACACACTCGGGTTTTCCCATCTTTCTTCGGCAATGGAACCACATTAGCCAACCATGTTATGTATTGGACCACTCGGATCACACCAGCTTTGAGTTGTTTGGTGACTTCTTCCTTGATCTTGTCACTAATGTTGGTTTTGAACTTTCTTTGCTTCTGTTGAACGGGGGAGAACCAGGATAGGTGGGTAATTTATGTACCACCAAATCAACGCTCAGCCCTGGCATATCATCATAAGACCATGCGAAAACGTCTTTGAATTCAAACAAAAGTTGGATCAAGGCATCCCTAGTTCTTTCATTGGCGTGAATGCTTATCATGGTTTCTCAGATCTCGTTTGAACTGCCCAAGTTAAATGGCTTGGTTTCATTTAAGTTTGGCTTAGGCTTATTCTCAAATTGTTCCAATTCTCGATTTATTTCCCTAAACGCCACATCTTCATCATATTATGGTTCTTGATTCATTATTTCATAGTTAGACAACATTTTAGGATCCGGGCATGAAGTCTGCAAGCATGTCATGTTATTTAAGTATGCATTATTAAAACTGAAAGAAAAAGATAACAAAAATAGAAGAATCACAATAAAGAAAAGAGACATATATAAATGATGAAATATTGATTCCATTTCATTGAATTGGAGATATGAGGGTTTACATCAAGATCAAAAGACAATAAAGTAAAAACATTTGAGTTACACCCTGAAATAACTCGTAATGTAGAAGAGATGGCAAGACATGACTACCGGGACTCCCGTCCGACAGGGAATGTGGTAGCTTACCAATTCTGAAGCTTAGCACGTGGTCCCATATACTACACCTCGGCAGCGCTCGTGCCTTACCCTGGCTGGACCATGTGAGACTTATATATCATTTGTTTCAAGGCTTCATAAATATCATCAATTTCTTTTGTCGTTAAGGCCTCTTCTTCTTCTTCCACAGATTTTGGTTTGACAAATGATTGGGCGAGATGTGGAATAGGCTGGGACATGAACCATCCTTTTTCTTTGTGCTCATCAGCCTATTTTCTGTCGGCCACTGTAGCTCGGAAGCCTACACCAAAAAAAATTTCGTTGGCGATTGATGCAATAGGCTCATTGATGCCCCCGAGCCCCTTTCCGGGCTTATACCCATGCCTAATAATTTGTGTGGTGACCATGACTGAAGCATTGGACAAGCAAGTTCAGGTAATTGGGCCCCTTCTTCATATTGTTCTACAACCACAAATTCGAAAGCCTGGTATACAATATGCTTGTTGCCTTCCCTAGCTTCAAGACACGGGACTGAAGGGTCCCGGTAGTTGGACTGCTCGTCCTCTCCATGGACAACAATTTCTTGATTATCATATTCAAATTTGACCATTTGGTGAAGAGTGGAGGGAACCGCTCCGGCAGCATGAACCCAAGGTCTTCCCAGGAGGAAATTGTATAAGGTGTCCATGTCCAAAACCTGGAAAGTCACCTCATAATCCATGGAGCCAATAGTCAAAATCAGATCAACTACTCCTATTGTGTCTCTCTTGACCCCATAAAAAGCCCGTACGCAGATGTTGTTAGCTCGAATTCTTTCCGTTCCAATATCCATTCTCTAGAGTATTGAGAGAGGGAAAATATCGACCCTGGAACCACCATCTAGCATTACTGTCTTCACATAATAGCCCTCATTTATTTGACAGTCAGGTTGAGGGCTTTGTTATGGGCGGCTCCCTTTGAGGGCAAACCATCGCGTCTGAAAGAAATCCTATTGAGCTGCAAGAATCGTTCGGCCATTCTCTCCAATTGTTCAACAGAAGTATCGACTAGGACATATGCCTTATTCAGTGTTTTAAGGAGCACTTTCTAGTGTTCATCCGAACTCAGCAACAGAGATAAGAGTGAGACCTGGGAAGGAGTCTTACGGAGCTGGTCAAATATTGCATATTCTGAAGTTTTCATATTTTTGAAGAACTCTTCTACTTCCTCACTGATTACCAGCTTTTAGGATGGCAACCATTTATCCCTTTTTAGTTTGCACTTCTTTAACTCTTCTGGGCTATGGTACTTCCCAAACTGATTCACTTCTCCCATGACCTCTTTCCCCTTGTATGTAACCACTATTCTATTGTAATTCCAGGGGACTACAGTAGGATCTTTCATGGGGCTCTGTGGTACGCGGCTGATAACCACAGGCTCAGTCAGCATTGGTGAAATTACCGGGCCCCGCGCCACATAGGTCCTTTTTGCTACATATAATCTTGGAAAATTCAGTGTAGCCTTCCTTTCCTCGAATTTTTTGATAGTGTTCAGGATGAGCTACTTTTTTCTTGGGGCCTTCGGAACATAGAGAACCACGTTCTTAGCAGGTGCTTCCCCGATATTTGTTTCAAAAACTTGATAAATCGAAGTGACTTTCTTCTCGGTTTTGGCTTGTTTCACATCCTCTTTGGATCTTGCCTCTGAATCGGTGCTGGCAATGCTGGCTTTCAATGCTAGATTAAATTCCTTGTCGTCACAAATCATTCCAATGACCGGCCTATTGTTGTGAGCCGGTAATGGATTGTTGGTCACATTAGGGACTTTCTCGTCCCTCAACAACTCTTTTTTTTTCAATCAAGCTTTCAACCGCCCTTTTGAGGGTCCAACAGTCCTCTATATCATGTCCCTCTACTCCCGAATGGTAAGCACACCTGGTATCGGCCCGGTATGATGGGGATTTAGGGTTTTGCCGATTGGGGGGTACCGGTTGCAACAGACCCAGTTGGATCAACTTCTGGAGCGGGTTAGAGTAAGATTCACCAATAGAGGTGAAAATGCTTCTCCTGGGAGGCTCACGAGGGCGTGGATTATGTTGATGTGTGTTTTGTGGTGGACGGGGGTTATACTGAGCTTGGTAGGGATGGTTATTTTTGTGAAGTGGAGCTCGGGCTTGATTGTAATGCTGTTGAGGCCGTGCGTAAGGTTGGGAATTCAACACCGCATAATGAGGCGGTTCCACGGCATAGGCTGCATCTTGGTGTGGATAATAGTGTTGTGGGGTTCTTGGCGACATGTAACAGGGATCAAATGATCGGCGGGGCCCTCTTGAATCTGAAGACATCATGGATCCCTCCCCCTCTTTTTACAATTGTCCAAACATGTAAGAGGTAGCTTTCAAAGCAACTTGACTCAATACTCGGCCAGTTTTCAGACCGTTCTCTACCATTTCTGTAATTTTGATTGCCTCCGCAACCGGTTTGCCCTTAACAGACATAATATTCTGAAAATAATCAGTCTCTTGAGCCTGCAAGAAGACTGTAACCATTTATGTCTCGTCCATGGGCAGTTTTACCCTGGCGGCCTGCTCACGCCATTTGATAGCATATTCTCGGAAATTTTCCGCGATTTTCTTCTTCAATTTAGACAGGGAGTTTTTGTCTGGAGCTATGTCGATGTTGTACTGGAACTGTCTTATAGAATCTCGGGATAAATTATCCCATATGTGCCAGTGGGAAATTTCCTGATCCATATACCATTCCAAAGTGATCCTTGTCAAGAATTCTCCGAAATAGGCCATCAACAACTCTTCTTTCCCACCAGACCCTTGTAGTTGATTGCAATATCTTTTTAGATGAGCAATTGGATCTTCGTGCCTATCATATTTCTCAAATTTTGGCATCTTAAAGCCGACAATTAGATGAACATTTGGGAACATGCACAAGTCTAAAATAAGAAACACTTTTTTGGCCACTCAGGCCTTGCATGTTTTTTAGGCTTTTTTCTAAGCTTCTCATTTTCCGGGCCATTTCTTCCTGCTCGAGGTTCCTAATTTCTCTTTCTTGTTCAATTGGAGACTCATATTGTGGCTGTTGAGCGTATGAATCTGGAGTAACATGAGTTATGTCTGGTTGAAATTATGGGCCCTGGAAGGTGAATGTTGAAGGCTCGAAGCATAGCCTGGGCACGGTTGGTTGTGCCATAGTGAAAGTCGGTCTGTAGAAAACAACATTGATGGTGCTCCGGAGAATGATATCGATGAAGGATGTTGTAGAAGGGTACCCAAATTGGACAAATGGGTTAGTCACGGGGATGTTGTTGGTTCTAATTGTCCTTGGGACCAGCTCGGGGAACCCAGGAATTGTGCTTGGTAGTTCCTTACCGTTGGAACAGCCGTCCCATATTTCCAATATACAGAGACGCAACATGTTGTTCTCTTCGCCAGTTGTTGACTCGAGTTGTGAAATAGGAAGCTCAGGGCTATTCTCAGTGTTAACAAGGAGGATGTTACTTTCAGAAGCCATTGCAACGCTTCATTTTGATCTTGTAAAGTAAGGGTGAGAAGTCAGATTACTATCAAAACCAGCCACCTGAACAAGACCTGGCTAATTTTTCACATACGACACCCTTGTCAGTTTTGAGACATTTAACAAATAGGGAATCGCACATTGGGGATGCAATGCACTTGATAGTTAAACGTTTCCAAATGTTTTTGCAACGGCTGCGTGTTTCATCCCGGCTTTCACTGCCTTTTTTTCATTCTGTAGCTCTTTTCTTTCGTTCATTCACTTCACATCTTGATTTCATTTTATTTCTGATGTTTTGTCGCTCTTTTGTTATGTCTTGTCACTCTTTTCTTTCTTTTTTTCTTTTTTCTCTATTTTCACTCAATTTAATTAATGGAAATGATCGAATCTGATGGGGATTGGCAACGTATCATGACGCCGATGAATCAGACCATTACGTAGTTCAGGGGAATAAATGCAAAATGAAAGTAAAGAAAATTTTCGTGGTTTTTCAATATTCCGTTAATAAAAATCTTTTTGGTTTTTTCCGTTACAAGGACTTGAAGATATTGATGACTAAAAAAGGGAAACATACAAACTCAAAACAAAACAAGAAACAGACTCGACATGGACGGAAGAACAAACAAACTCGAGCAAAAGTAAAATACAGACTCAAAAGCCAAAAAATCAAGAATACAAAAGGGCCTCAAATGATGTTTCGGGGGCCCGAGGGACATCAGTCGGTCTCAGCGTGGGCCTGCGTGTAATCTCTTCCTGAAGGAGCTCTAGATCGTACATCACCTGGCGAGCGAAGGACATCACTAAAGAAAGAAACATAGATCTAGTCATACCCTCACATTCATTGCATTTCATTGCAGCGTAATTGGATATTTATTTGGTTCTCATTCTAACGACACCCTTTTCTTGGAGCAAGCGTCCAATTTGTTGTGCACGGGCTTCCAACACCTGCATGGTTATGCTGTTTTGGTCTTGAAACTTTTGAACGCTCTCTTCCAATTTGTAAATCAGTGCATAACAATGTCCTCTTTCTGTTTTGAAGTCCTTTGTATGCTGAACCATTTCATTTTCGAGGGGAGCCAGATTTTTCCTTAAAATCGTTACTTCTTTATCATATTTTTTCTTTAATTGGTGGGATAACCTTGCCTGTTCTTCTGCACCTTTTGCCAATTTTGCTCGAGCTTTTGCCAAGTCTTCCTCGGCCTTTGTCAGATCAACCACATAATCATGCACTTTTCGCCTCAAATTGCATACGATTCTTTCATCCCTCTCACTTCTTATCATCGTTTTGGCAGCTATTTTTATTTCCCGAAGTTGAGCTCGGAGGGCTTCATTTTCCCGGGCTAACCTCTTATTTTCTCCCTCATCCTCGGCAGCTTGCAACCCACTATCAAATTTGATGGTTCTGACTTGATCCTCTAGTTTGCTTATGGTGGCCCCGTATTCCTTCTCTTTGCCTAACCAAACCCACTTTTCTTGCGCTGCATCGACAAATTCTTGGATAAAGGGCCTTTCAGTCAGCCTTCCAGATTCGTCATTTGTTGTGACTCTCTTTACATACCAAACAACATAACCAGGTAAGACCTCACCCTTGGACAAATTGCGTAATCGGGTGTTTTCCCCTAAATACTAGCATTCACTCCAAATTTGGTGAACCACTTCTTTGGGAAATTGGGCATCAGAGTGGATTTCAACCACATGAGTGTTAAGATCTTCATCTCTAGGAACTGTCTAGTATCTTCCAGGCTATCTAAAAACCGGTACGGGGCATAGGGCTGAATGCTTCGGAGACCCATTTGAAGGAAGTAGGGACCAGTGGCGAGCATATAAATAATCTCATCAATGGGGAGCCAACCCAATGTCCACTATATCTGATCTGCGATGATAGAACGGAGGCAGGTGATCCAATCGTTAACCCCTTCTGGAATTTCGAATCATGTCACTCGTGTACCAAACTCTCCGATGTTGTTTTTCCCATTAGAACCATAATTCATGTATCGGGGGCGGTGAAATGCTCTCAATCATCCACATTTGTAGTAACAAATTGCACCCCTTGAAAAACCTGACTCCGGCCTTACAGGATGTGAGGGATTGGAATATATTTGATACAATCATGGGTGCGAGGGTACTCTTGGCCTGAGTAGTCAAAACATGGACAACTTCGGCTACATGAAAATCCATATGCCCATCCTCCCTTGGAAACACCAAAAGGCATAAAAATGCCACAATGAAGGTAAAGCATCTATGTGTTCCAACTTTGACCGGTTTCCTTTATTGCAGAGTCCATTTTCTGGGTCTTCGAATCCCCCTAAATGCCCGTACCACTGGTGTAGAAAGTGAAAAGTGGATGATTTGGAAAAAAACGACATCACTTGACTTTATTTATGATAAAATGATAACATTTCATATTTTTTGCAAAAGCGGGGCTGAACATGATGAAGGTTGCCTACGTATCTCACATCCGGTAAGAATCAAACCCACGTAGTTCGGTAAGTTTTGACACAATAGGAAAATATGACTTACTTTGAAATGACTTTTCCTTCTTCTTTTTTTTCCAGAATTTCGACAGAGTTTCGGGATATTTCGAACACCTGGATTTTCATAATCGGGTGAATTTTCTCTCCTACCTCGCTCTTGATTTTTCTTGATTTTCTTTTCCTATTTTAGAAGCCGATGAACATGCAAGCCGAAACAAATAAATGCACAAGTAGCACGTAAAATGCATCAGGATGGTCTTTTAATTTAGGTACACCTGTCCTAGACGGACCCAACCCCTGTGTTGAGTCCCCAAAGTCAAATGCACATGATGCAAACAAACGTACTTACTAAGGATCCAGTATGAGGTTATGTCATTCTAGGTTTGAATCCTAGGTGTGTTGTTCTAAACCTTGCTTACTCGAGCCGGGGAGGGGGGAATGTACCAGGAACCAAAAGCCCACCCACCTTTGTAACTAATTTGATCCTCGTTCTAAATTAGGGTATGACACTAATAGAAAAGAAGCACACCACCGTGCGCTTCCCAAAAGATTTAGATTACTTAGAGATAAGAGGGGTTTCGTAACAGTTTTATATACAGTTCAAACAATATCAAAGCGGTAAAAAGCGGCATTTAGCACATGAGGCTCAAACGCGTAAAAATCAGATTATAAATAAAAGCCAAGTATAACAGTTATTCTAAGCTCGAATTTTGAACCCTAAACAAAAAGTTCTGTGTCTATATTCCCCATCAGAGTCGCCAGAGCTGTCACACCTCCTTTTTTCGAGGGATAGGGAGTTTTTCTAATTAAATGATATTAATCAAAATGGGATTATTTATTTAATTTAAAGTCACCACTTGGAATAATTATTATGGTGTCCTAATTCACCTGTTTATTTTACAATCCTAGATCGAGGAAAATGACTCTATTTATGGTACACGAACACAGATGACTGGATAAGAAATTATGTTAACCCGAGAGAAGGTGTGAGGCACTCCCGAGTTTCGTGGTTTTAGCACAGTCGCTCAACTATTAATAATTGGCCTAATTATCTAATTTATTACATGTTTAAAAATTTTTATGCGTTTTCGCTTCTATACCACTTTTAATTATTTATTTATCCACTTTTACTATATTTGTACTGGGTGATTTGGAACTCCCTGGGAGTTGTTGTAACTTTGCGTGTTGTACGCGGATTAGAGTCGATGAAGTGGAGGGGGCTATGTGTAAGATGAGTAGGGGCAAAGCGAATGGGCCGGATGAAATCCCGGTAGAGTTTTGGAAGAGTGCAGGTAAGGTAGGCTTGGAGTGGCTCACTAGGTTATTTAATTTCATTTTTATAATGAACAAGATGCCCGAAGAATGGAGGTGGAGAATTATGGTTCCTGTACACAAGAACAAGGGTGATATCCAAAATTGCAATAGTTATCGGGGTATCAAGTTGCTTAGCCATACTATGAAAGTCTGGGAGAGAGTGGTAGAGCTAAGGGTGAAGAGGAGTGTGTCTATTTCCGAGAACCAGTTCGAGTTCATGCCGGGGCGTTCAACTATAGAAGCCATCCACCTTGTTAGGATATTTATGGAGTAGTATAGGGAAAGGAATAAGTACTTGCATATGGTTTTCATCGACTTAGAAAAGGCGTACGAAAAAGTTCCGAGGAAAGTTTTGTGGAGAAGTTTGGTGGCTAGAGGTGTACCCGTTGCCTACGTTAGGGTGATTAAAGACATGTATGATGGAGAAAGGACCCGAGTGAGGACGGTGGGTGGGGACTCTCCAGTTATGATGGGGTTGCATCAGGAGTCGGCACTCAGCCCTTTTTTCTTGCCCTGGCGATGGACGTACTGATGCGCCACATCCAAGGGGAGGTTCCGTTGTGGATGCTATTTGCAGAAGATATTGTATTGATTGACGAGACGCGAGGTGGTGTGAATGCGATGTTACAGATATGGAGGCAGACCCTGGAGTCTAAAGGTTTCAAGTTGAGCAAGACCAAGACAGAATACTTGGAGTGTAACTTCAGTGGTGAGACTCAAGGGGGGGAGGTGAGGCTGGACTTGCAGGTCATTCATGTGAGAGGAAGTTTTAAGTCCTTGGGTCTATTATTCAGGGGGATGGGGAGATTGATGAATATTTCACACATCGTATTGGTGCGGGATGGATGAAATGAAGACTCGCTTCTGGTGTTTTTGTGACAAGAAGGTGCCACCAAAACGTAAAGGTAAGTTCTACAAAATGGTGGTCAGACGGACGATGTTGTATGGGGCTGAGTGTTGGCCAGTCAAGATCGCTCATGTCCAGGAGATGAAGGTAGCCGAGATGAGTGTTGAGATGGATGTGCAGGCACACCAGGTTAGGTAGAATTTGAAATGAGGTTATTCGCGATAAGGTGGGTGCGACACCTATTGAGGACAAGATGCGGGAAGCGCGCCTTAGGTGGTTTGGTCTTGTGAGGAGGAGGAGCGACGCCTGGGTGAGGAGGTGAGAGAGGTTGAAATTAGAGGGAATACAGAGAGGTAGAGGTAGGCCAAGGAAGAGGTAGGGAGAGGTGATTAGGCAAGACATGGTGCAACTTCAGCTGACCGTGGACATGACCATTGATAAGAAGATATGGAGGTCGAGGATTAAGGTAGTAGAATAGGTAGTCTAGAGTGTTCATAATAGTAGTATTGGCACGCAATCTCGCCTTCTGTTGGTAGTAGGTTTTTATGACTAATCATTATTTTCTTTCATTGGTGATTACCTTAATATCTTGTTGTTTTTATTCTGCTTTTATATGGCTTATTGGTTTGTCCCTTCTTGTCTGTATTTTCATTAATGTGGTGATTATGTTTCTTGAGCCGAGGGTCCATTGGAAATAGCCTCTCTATCCTAACAAGGTAGGTGTAAGGTCAACGTACACGCTACCCTCCCCAGACCCCACTGGTGTAGGATAATATTGAGTATGTTGTTGTTGTATTTAAATAAGTCACGATGTCGCGCACTTATTGTTTTTGTACACATTGTGAATCGCATTACGTGAAACACACCCGTAATTTATAACATGTTTATTATTATTATTCATTGTTGTGATCAAGTCGCGTGAAACGCGTACTCAAATTGGGATTTATGTGTCGCAATTATGCCACGGGAACATGTCACGACCCAATTTCCCTCCGTTGGGTATCATGATGGCACCTAGTCTTAGGGACTTTGTAAGCCTAGCAGTTACTGAATAACAACAATAATAAAAGAAAAACTAACAGTCTTGATATAGAATCTCAATAGAATGTACAAACTTTCTCAAAACCGGTAATACAAGTCATAAGCTCTACGAATCTTCTACAACTTCTAACTACAACTATTTGGAAATGAATACAACAGTGTATGAATAATAAATACAAAGAAGGTGACTCCAAAGCCTGCGAACGCAGCAGCAGGTTACCTTGAGTCTCCTCGGCAATCATCCACACAGCTACTACAATATATACCTGGATCTGCACACAAAAATGTGCAGAAGTGCAGTATGAGCACACCACAGCGGTGCCCAGTAAGTATCAAGACTAACCTCGGTGGAGTGTGACGAGGACTAGTCAAGACACCACTGGTCTACAAAATAAATACATGAATATTGAAATGACCGAACGTTACATCTACCAAAGACTTCAAGGAATAATTTACAACAATGACAATATAAAGCAGAAGGAAATTACAGAAATCAATCACGAAACAACACAAAATACACAGAAAGATGTACAACAGAACAAGCCAAACTGAAAGGAAACGCAATACAATAGAGAACACCAATAACTCAAGTCTACGTCGGTTTGTTCACATCGGGCCTTAGCCATTAAAAATCCATAACCTGGTGGAAATCTTTAAACAACAGCTCATATGAAAAACTTTTGCAAATAAAAATCATTTTAGTATAGAAGAGTTTCCTTTGAAAACATACTTTCTCCAAAAGTAGATATAAGTATATTTATTAGAGTGAAATACCAAAAATATAGTTTCTTTCAAAATACGAAATTTCCAACGATGTTTTCTCAAATAAATGACTTCCAAATATCATTTTATGCAAGACAAATGCTTTTCAAATATACCTTCGATGTAAAAGTCATTCAAATATAATCATTTTGAAACCATTACTTTTTCAATAATACTTTTCAATAAAATCTTGTAATCATAATTTTCTCAAGATAAATCTATCGCAACTCGGTCCGTAACTCAAAACTTTCCAAACAGTGCAGGAGGAACACCAAGTCTTGTCAATAAATGCAATGAGAGATCAGTATGAATATGCAAATTTAAAACATCGGAATATTAACTCTTAAACAAGTGCAGTAAATATCAAACAGGAACCACGAAAATAATAATACAAAGACAAGTGCACGGCATCACCCTTCGTGCTTTTACTCTCATCTTCACAATAAATAAATGGAAACGGCACGACATGTCCCCTCGTGCTAAAACAACATAAACATGGCACGGAACGTCCCCTCGTGCTAAAATAACATAAACATGGCACGGAATGTCCCCTCGTGCTAACATAACATAAACATGGCACGGCATGTCCCCTCGTGCTAACATAACATAAACATGGCACGGCATGTCCCCTCGTGCTAAAACAACATAAACATGGCACGACATGTCCTCTCATGCTAACATAACATAAACATGGCACATCATGTCCCCTCGTGCTAACGTAACATAAACATGGAATGACATGTTCCCTCGTGCTAACATAACATAAACATGGCACGACATGTCCTCTCGTGCTAACATAACATAAACATAGCATGACATGTCCCCTCGTGCTAACATAACATAAACATGGCACGTCATGTCCCCTTGTGCTAACGTAACATAAACATGGCACGGCATGTCCCCTCGTGCTAACATAACATAAACATGGAATTGGAAAAATAAATCAACAGTAAGAATCATAAATCACAACCTCACGGCAAGGAAAATCAACAATACAAACAATATCGTTAACAACACAAACAGTAATAAGAACCATACCATCCCGGCAAGGGAGTCAATAATGAAACAACATCATCTCGGCAAGGGAAAATAACTATAACCAATCTCGCCTAAACAGTTAAATTTACGGAATAAAACTCAGCTTAAGCAAGGGTCCAGTAATAGGCAACATCAAGGAAACATCAACCACATAAATATTTATCAACTAAACTCAAGTGCCACATAAGGGAAAAATCATATAAATCACAAGGTAAGACTCACGGGCATGCTTGATACCAACGAACGGATGTTCTAACTACAGCTGAAAGTATACAGCTAGATAACACTAATATAGTTAATTTGGCAGTTTTAGGAAGAAAATATAGCATGGAGATAAGGCGGTAAAAGATTCAGTTAAGTCAATTAAGATCAATTAGCCAACGAAGGAGTTCAAAAGCAAGTAATTAGAATCTAAGCAGGAAAGGATGAAATTAACAACCAAGGATTCAAATGTATCAATTACAACACATAAACAGGTAACAGAAGAACCTACGAATCCTAAAAGGCCAATCTAATTGCAAAGAAGTACGAGTACACACTCGTCACCTCGCATACTCGGACTACAATCAACAAGGAAGACTCAATCCTAAGGGGTAGTTCCTGCACACAAGGTTAGGCAAGATGCTTACCTCAAAGACGACGACCCGGTACTCAAAAATAGACTTCTCGAGTGGAAAGAACTTCGGACGGCTCAAAATCAACTAAAACAACTTCAAAATACATATAACACGTATAAGGAATGATTCCGAATAATAAATTTTCAAACTTTACAAAATTATAAAAATCAACCCAAAAGTCGACCTCCGGGCCCGCACCACGGAACCCAACAAATTTTACAAATTCTGGTTACCCATTCCGATACGAGTTCACCCATACTATCTATCCAATTCCTATATCATTTGGTCTTTCAAATCATGATTTTACATTTTAGAAGTTTTCTTCAAAACCCACAATTTCCTCAACCCAAAACACAAATTAAATGATAAAAACAAGAACTAATTCATGAAATATAATTAATTATAGTGGAAGAACACTTACCCATTAGATTTGTGTGAAAAAACCTCAAAGAATCGCCCAAAATCGAGCACTAGAAGTCAAGATATGTTAAAAATGGCTTAACCCTGATTTTGAGATTATAAACTGTTCTGCCCAGGTATTTTTGTGAATTGCGATCGCAGGAGTATACATGCGATCACGTAGAAGAAATATTTTGCTGGATCCAAAGTGTTCTATGCGATCGCTGGACCACGGATGCGATCACATATAAGGGAGAAAAAGGGTTTCTATCCAGTGTGTTATGATCGCGAGTTAGGTAATACGATCGCATAAGGGAAAACAGACGTTGGGCCTGGGACTACCCTACGCGGTCGCGATGGAGTGTGTGCGATCGCGTTTAAGAAAAGAACTGGCCTCCACGATCGCGTACATCAAATGACGAACGCATAGAAGAAAACTGGGCATTTCAAATAGACACTATGCGATCGCGACTAAGCCTGTGCAACGCATAGAAGGGAGGGACAACAGACATATAACAACAGTGGGAAAATGAGGAAAATCGACCCGAAACCTATCCGAAATACACCCGAGGCCCTCGGAACCCCTTCCAACCACACACACAAGTCATATAACCTAACACGGACTCGATCGAGGTTTCAAAACACATAAAATAACACCAAAACGATGAATCAAACCAAAAATCAATGAAATTTCTCAAAACTTCTTTAAACATCAAATTTTTCATTTAAGATCCGAATCACATCTAATGAAGTCTGTTTCTTACCAAACTTTACAGATATGACACAAATATTATATCGAGCTTGTACCGGGATCCAGAACCAAGATACGGGCCTGATACCACAGGTTTCACATAGAATTTCATTTTCAAAATCTCTCATATTTTTCAGAAAATAATTTCTTTTAAAAATTCATTTCTCGCACTTGGGACTTCGGAATTCGATTTCGGGCATACGCCCAAATCCCATATTTTCCTACGGACCCTCCGGGGCCGTCAAATCACGGGTCCGGGTCCGTTTTCCAAAAACGTTGACCGAAGTCAACTTTATTCAAATTTCTATTACAAAATTATTATTTTTATCAGTTCTTCACATAAAGGCTTCCTGGCTACGCGCCCGGGCTATGCACGCAAATTGAGGTGAGATAGAAGGAGGTTTTCACAACCTCAGAACACAGAATTAGCTAGAAATATACGGGATGACCTTTTGGGTCATCACAATCTCCTCCTCTTAAACAAACGTTCGTCCTCGAACGTGCCAAGATTCACCTTGAACTCATCCGATCACTGATGGTATACTTCCAACACATAGCCGCGGGTGATCCCATGTCACCCCAACCCACATAAGCCCGATGAAACAATCAAAACCGCAATATAGCCTTCACATCACCGCCGATAAGCCTCCTACCTCTACTTCTCACCCTCTACTAATTTACAAAAGACCCGATTCTAAATCCATATCCGGCCTTAGCCTCAATCAGCTGCATCAACTCATGAATACACCCATAAGGCACGACCACACAACATAGTACATCACACATAGGCTCATATAACACTTTTGATCACAATAGTTGCCCGAAATCAACTCAACATTGGCAATAAGCCCCTCATCTGAAAGAACTCTGTTTCCAAGCCACGTAGTACTGATAATGATGCAATAAACACAAAGACCTCTTTATTAGGCACCCAAAATATCGAGCCACAACTACCACTACCGGCACACATCCCGCAAACTAAACTAAGGAAACACATAAGGTAATGACTGAATATGAAAATAGAAACATATAAAAGAACTATCAAACAATCCCATAGGCACAACTCTCTATCAATACCGACCTTCCAAAAGAAATATAAAAAGGAAGAAGCAAAGCATATGAACAAACCACAAGAATTCCATCCTGATAAAATTTCCACCGCGGTACTTACCCCGGTCCAAACATATCGAATCACAAATATCACGAGGACCTCGCCCTCAACTCTGAATCACATACCGAAAATATATCATACCAATTGAAATTCCTCCACTAATTCATCTCAGCTGATAAAAATCATAATGCTAGCTGATCTCACATCTCGATAGAGTATCAAATCACAACTCGTAAACAAAATACTCAGGAAATTCACATAAAGCTTACCACGAAGAACAACAAGGACTCACTTCTAGTTTCACCACTATCAATAATGAAATAAACAATGATAGACACGGTCTACTACTCATAGAATCTCCCAACAAGAGCAAACACAAAATGGAGTGCAAAACATAGAACTCACTCATAAATGAAACAACAAATAAGGGAACTCGTCCCGACCAGCAAAACTATAATGAAATACAATTGGTGCCCCTCTGTAACACATCAAAATATACCTGTGTGATAATAGCTGGCACATCGGCCTCCGGCCTACTATATGCAACACATCAACGGGTCGGGCCTCCCCCTCTTAGGCGCCCTTTACTCACTTGAATACCCTGCTACCAGACACCTACCTGAATCCTAGGACAATCTCTCACCCTGTGGCTAACATCTCCATACTGAAACAATCTCGATGCCGTCATGGTTGTGGAAAAACACACAATACGAATCCTCTAAGACCATGAGTACCTAAAATCCCATGCGAAGCTGGTAATGCAAACTGAACTGGTTGACCCACAAACTTCTACCATGTCGTACCTTGCCTCCATAATACGGACCAGTAGATTCCTCCAATCTACGAGGCCTCATTACCTCCCTGAAGCCTCTCCCTCTTCTCATCTGTCCTCTCACTCCCGGTCCTAGGTGCTCTCTAACCGGCAAGCGATCCCTACTACCTGCTAAAATGAGGCATCCTACTCTACCTCTCGAGTCCCGCTGAATCAAATATCATGCCTGAATCTCCCAAATGACTCTACGGACTTATCTCCTAACTAAAGCAACCAAGCGAAGCGCATGTCTGGCTAACTCACTGAATCTAAAGGCATACTCCAATAGTGACACAGCGCCCTGACGCAACTGCTCAAACTCCGCGCGCCATACATCCTGAAGGAACTGAGGTGCAACCTCCCTCAAAGCATCTCCGAAAACTGAATCCATGCTAGTGAAGCTAACTCGGCCAGGTGACCCCAAACTCATGTGTTGTCACTACTAATCAACCCACTACTCTGGACCTGGGACGTGACAATGTCGCTCGTCTCCACAATACCCAAAGTACGAAGAGTATAGTGACACTCCTCCAGGAAACCCTGGGCACCATCTGCTGCCAATCCACTGAAAGTTAGAAAGGTGGTACTTCATGTACCTCCCAAGTCCAATGTATTCTTCCTCTGATGTTGCTACCCTAACCACGGTTGAACTGGAACCACATGTCGTGCTTCTATGACAACTGGAACCTGACCAATATGATCTCGCTGCTCTGGAGTGTAGACGGTGGGAGTCTGAACTCCTCCCCTTATCTGTGAAGCAACTGGTGCACTAGCAGCAACCCTGCCTGAGTCAATGTACCACTTATACTCAAAACTGCGCTCAGGTCTCCTGAAGTCCGGGGTAGCAACAGGCACCCTCAGTACCTGTCCCCCAACTAGAACTATTGGCTACTCCTCAACAGCTGCTCTGGTAGGCATCTTAACTGCGTCACGTGCTCCTCGTTGGCCTCTATCTCTGACCCTTGCGACATTTGCTTCGGGGTAACATCATCAGGAACCGCCGGTCGTGTCCTCACCATCGGTAAGAGAATGGAACGATAATTTAAACTTCAAGATCAATAAACTCGCACGATAGGAAGGAAGGAAGTGAAATTGTCCTAATAGTTCCGTAGCCTCTCAAAGATAAGTACAGACGTCTCTGTACCGATCCGCAAGACTCTACTAAACTCGCTTATGACTCATAGCACCTATGAACCTAGAGCTCTGATACCAACTTGTCACGACCCAATTTTCCTCCATTGGGTATCGTGATGGCACCTAGTCTTACGGACTAGGTAAGCCTAGCAGTTATTGAATAACAATAATAATAAAAGGAAAACTAACAGTATTGATATAGAATCTCAATAGAATGTACAAACTTTCCCAAAACCGATAATACAAGTCATAAGCTCTACGAATCTTCTACAACTTCTAAGTACAACTGTTTGGAAATAACTACAACAGTGTATGAATAATAAATACAAAGAAGGTGACTCTGAAGCCTGCAAACGCAGCAGTAGGTTACCATGAGTCTCCTCGGAAATCATCCACACAGCTACTACAATATATACCTGGATCTGCACACAAAAATGTGCAGAAGTGCAGTATGAGCACACCACAACAATGCCCAGTAAGTATCAAGACAAACCTCGATGGAGTAGTGACGAGGACTAGTCAAGACACCACTGGTCTACAAAATAAATACATGAATATAGAAATGACAGAACGTTACATCTACCTAAGACTTCACGGAATAATTTACGACAATGACAATATAAAGCGGAAGGAAATTACAGAAATCAATCACGAAACAGCACAAAATACACAGAAATATGTACAGCAGAACAAGCCAAACTGAAAGGAAACACAATACAATAGAGAACACCAATAACTCAACTCTATGTCGGTTTGTTCACATCAGACCTTAGCCATTAAAAATCCATAACCTGGTGGATATCGTTAAACAGCAGCTCATATCAAAAACTTTTGCAAATAAAAATCATTTTAGTATGGAAGAGTTTCTTTTGAAAACATACTTTCTCCAAAAGTAGATATAAGTATATTTAATAGAGTGAAATACCAAAAACATAGTTTCTTTCAAAATACGAAATTTCCAACGATGTTTTCTCAAATAAATGACTTTCAAATATCATTTTATGCAAGACGAATGCTTTTCAAATATACCTTCGATGTAAAAGTCATTCAAATATAATCATGTCGAAACCATTACTTTTTCAATAATACTTTTTAATAAAATCTCGTAATCATAATTTCCTCAAGATAAATCTATCGCAACTCGGTCCGTAACTCAAAACATGCCAAACAGTGCAGGAGGAACACCAAGTCTTGTCAATAAATGCAGTGAGAGATCAGTATAAATATCAAAATTTAAAACATCGGAATATTAACTCTTAAACAAGTGCAGTTAAACAAGTGCAGTAAATATCAAACAGGAACCACGAAAATAATAATACAAAGACAAGTGCACGGCATCACCCTTCGTGCTTTTACTCTCATCTTCACAATAAATAAATGGAAACGGCACGACATGTCCCCTCGTGCTAAAACAACATAAACATGGCACGGAACGTCCCCTCGTGCTAAAATAACATAAACATGGCACAGACTGTCCCCTCGTGCTAACATAACATAAACATGGCACGACATGTCCCCTCGTGCTAACATAACATAAACATGGCACGACATGTCCCCTTGTCCTAACGTAACATAAACATGGCACGGCATGTCCGCTCGTGCTAACATAACATAAACATGGAATTGGCAAAACAAATCAACAGCAAGAATCATAAATCACAACCTACTGGCAAGGAAAATCAACAATACAAACAATATCGTTAACAACACAAACAGTAATAAGAACCATACCATCCCGGCAAGGGAGTCAACAATGAAACAACATCATCCCGGCAAGGGAAAACAGTTATAACTAATCTCGCCTAAACAGTTAACTTTACGGAATAAAACTCAGCTTAAGCAAGGGTCCAGTAATAGGAAACATCAAGGAAACATCAACCACATAAATATTTATCAACTAAACTCAAGTACCACACAAGGTAAAAATCATATAAATCACAAGGTAAGACTTACGGACATGCTTGATAGCAACGAACGGATGTTCTAACTACATCTAAACAACTATACAGCTAGATAACACTAACATAGTCAATTTGACAGTTTTAGGAAGCAAATATTGCATGGAGATAAGGGCGGTAAAAGATTCAGTTAAGTCAATTAATATCAAATAGCCAACAAAGGAGTTCAAAAGCAAGTAATTCGAATCTAAGCAGGAAAGGATAAAATTAACAACGAAGGATTCAAATGTATCAATTACAACACAGAAACAGGTAAAAGAAGAACCTACAAATCCTAAAAGGCCAATCTAATTGCAAATATGTACGAGTACACACTCGTCACCTCGCATACTCGGACTATAATCAACAGGGAAGACTCAATCCTAAGGGGTAGTTCCCCCACACAAGGTTAGGCAAGATAGTTACCTCAAAGATGACAACCCGGTACTCAAAAATAGTCTTCTCAGGCGAAAAGACCTCTGGACGGATCAAAATCAACTAAAACAACTTCAAAATACACATAACACGTATAAGGAATGATTCCGAATAATAAAGTTTCAAACTTTACAAAATTATGAAAAACGACCCAAAAGTTGACCCTCGGGCCCGCACCTCGGAACCCGACAAATTTTACAAATTTCGGTTACCCATTCCGATACGAGTTCACCCATACTAAATATATCCAATTCCGATATCATTAGGTCTTTCAAATCATGATTTTATATTTTAGAAGTTTTCTTTCAAATCCCACAATTCCCTCAACCCAAAACATAAATTAAATGATGAAAACAAGAACTAATTCATGAAATATAATTAATTTCACTTACCCATGAGATTTGTGTGAAAAAACCTCAAAGAATCTCCCAAAACGAGCTCTAGAAGTCAAGATTTGTTAAAAATGGCTTAACCCCGATTTTGAGATTATAACTTGTTCTGCCCAGATATTTTTGTGAATTGCGATCGCGGGAGTATACATGCGATCACGTAGAAGAAATATTTTTTTGGACACAAAGTGTTCTATGCGATCGCAAGACCATGGATGGATCGCATATAAGGGAGAAAATGGGTTGTTGTCCAGTGTGTTATGCGATCGCGAGTTAGGTAATGCGATCGCATAAGGGAAAACAGACTTTGGGATTGGGACTACCCTACGCGGTCGCGATGGAGGGTGTGCGATCACGTTTAAGAAAAGGACTGGCCTCCGCGATCGCGTACATGAAATGGCAAATGCATAGAAGAAAATTGTGCATTTCAAATAGACACTATGCGATCGCATAGAAGGGAGGGACATCAGACATATAACAGCAGTGGAAAAATGAGGAAAATCGACCCGAAACCTATCCGAAATACACTCGAGGCCCCCGGAACCCTTTCCAACCACACACACAAGTCATATAACCTAAAACGGACTCGCTTGAGGTTTCAAAATACATAAAATAATACTAAAACGACGAATCAAACCAAAAATCAATGAAATTCCTCAAAACTTCTTTAAACATCAAATTTTGCATTTAAGGTCCGAATCACATCTAATGTAGTCTGTTTCTTACCAAACTTTACAGATATGACAAAAATATTTTATCGAACCTGTACCGTACTTTAGAACCAAGATACGGGCCCGATACCACAGGTTTCATATAGAATTTCATTTTCCAAATCTCTCATATTTTTCAGAAAACAATTTCTTTTAAAAATTCATTTCTCGGACTTGGGACCTTGGAATTTGATTCCGGGCATACGCCCAAGTCCCATATTTTCCTACGGACCCTCCGGGACCATCAAATCACGGGATCGGGTCTTTTTACCAAAAACGTTGACCGAAATCAACTTTATTCAAATTTCTAATACAAAATTATTATTTTTATCAGTTTTTCACATAAAGGCTTCCCGGCTACGTGCCCGGGTTGCGCACGCAAAATCGAGGTGAGATAGAAGGAGGTTTTCACGACCTCGGAACACAAAATTAGCTAGAAATATACGGTATGACCTTTTGGGTCATCACAAAACCGTACTCATAGTCACGATGATTTATTATTAATCGCGCCTAAAGCAATCTATGATATTTGAATTGTTTTCCTATGCTACATAGAGATTTGTTGTTGTTGTTGTTGGAAAATTGTATGATTTATGGAACCATTCATGATTTTAACTACAAAATGTTGGTAGTAACAAAGAGATGAGTCACTTTGATCAATTCACATCAAATCCTAAACAACCCAATTCGTTTATTAAAGGAAGGTACCTTGGACCTTTCTTAATTATTAGGCCAGTTATTGAGTAGCCTAACTAATAAGTCATTAATAAGAGCTCAGGCCTAAAATCAAAGATGCAAATAATATTGTTCCAACAACATGTTAAAACAAACACACCAAATTGCAGTATTTAATCAGACTAAATCCAAACCCACTTAATGCTACATCTTCTTTCTTTGTCTATATTATTTGAGGCTAAAAGAGATATCACAAACTAAAGTAGTAGAACACATTTCATAATTTTTTAGATAATCATGCGACATTTGAAGATGACGAGTTACGGATCATTCGTTTCAAATTTCAAAGTGAAATAGTGCAAGATGAAACAATTCATGATTGAAGGATCAGACTGTGTGTTTGTACAACCCTTCTAACTCAATCTTAATTAACAAAGGAAAGAAACACTGCAAGTATACTTAAATACATTGTTCAAATACTTCCATAATTTGGACTAAGCATGGATGGGCTCAAAATAAAGACCAAAGCACCTTAGCCTCTCATACAAGTTCAGCAACAATGGGGCCTGAAGCTTAGAGTCGTAAAAACTCTAACGATATGGTTTTTGTGTGGGCAAACTCTTCTGGCACAATAGCCTCTGGCAGTGAGATCCAGTAGTTGGCAGCTCACCCAACTTCCAATGTCATTGCAAAGAAGTAAGTTAACTATAGACTAAGCTAAACATGGATATTTGTTCTAATTCAAAATTACATTGACTGAATCAAAACCTTAAATTTTACAAACACCCTTTGTACAATTGCATTTCCAGGATCGAACTACATAAACTGTGATAGCATGAATGGCGTTCAAGTTCAACAAAACAGTCCTGCATTATATAGAAATAATATCTAATTTAGTTCTAAGCTTTCATTCTAAGAACTCCTTGATAAAATCTATTTCCAGTGTGGTTTCCTCTCTTCAAGCTACTTCTAAATTTACGAAGACATAGCCATGGGCTACTCTTCATAAACCAGTTTGGTTACTCTAATAATTTAACAGAGAGACAACATGTTGGCCTCAATTCAGCTATTACTAGTAATCTCATTTAAACAGAAGTTGTTATTTGATAATATTGATTAACATCAGTAGTGAACAAATACGAAGGTCAATCCAATAAAATCAAACTAAACAGCATTTTATAGCTAGCGTGCTAGATCTACAAAACTGAAACACACAAACATATCATGAATCAGGCTAGATCCACCTTTAAAGAAGAATTCACTAGCAAGAAACCAACTAGTTACTTCAAGATTTGAGATAATATGCTGAGGACACAACAACATGCCAACAAGAAATAAACAAGCATTCCCTTTGAAACAAAATCATTGTACATAATCATGAGAAATACCTAAACAGCAGGTGAATCAGCTGAAAGTCAAATAAAAGGCTAAGAGAGAGTGAAGAAAATCAGCAGAACTATGAATAACACCAATACAGTGAATTTCCTTCAACTCCCAAAGCTATAAAACCCAGAATTTGCAGCAAAACAGCCTTGAACCTTTCTTTTCTTTTGGTTTTTCTGTATCTAGATTGAATTCTTTTGAGTTTTTCTTTGAGAGCAATCCAGAGAATTAATATGTGTGTATGAGAGGGAATATCAGTTCTTATATAGAAAATAGTGTGCAAGAGGATAGGGAATGAGAGAGAGTCTAAGAGGAATCTGCCAGCCCCTAAATTTTAGGGAAATGGCATATTTTCTAACATTTTCTTTGGACAACTGTTCCTTTTTCTAGATGCTCTTGGAACATCTAAAAGATTCTCCTAAATTTCTTTATTTCAATTAACTCTATTAAATTCCTAATATTCACAAAAAATAAGGACATCAAGCTAGAGATAAAATGGGCAGACAGTTAATTGTTCTAACAAACAATTTTAACCAACAACATATTCCAATATCTAATTAAACTCAAAAGTTGATTAAACTAACAATTTGCAATTAAAACTAACTAACATGCAATTAAGAAATTTAATCATACAAATGTATTAAACTAGATTTTAATCTACGGGTTAATTAATTAACTTATGTGCTAAAGTTGATCTAATTAAGCTAATTTTAACACTCAAACAAGCGATTTCAATTAAGCTTAAAACACTATTCCTCTTCTTTCTTTATTTTTTTCTTAAAACAAATTAAAATCAAAAATAAGATAGAACAAGGTGTGGATGTACCTATGGAAAGAAGTATGAACTGATAGCGGTGATTTCAACGGGGTT
This sequence comes from Nicotiana knightiana, assembly GCA_005239525.1. Lineage (NCBI taxonomy): Eukaryota > Viridiplantae > Streptophyta > Magnoliopsida > Solanales > Solanaceae > Nicotiana > Nicotiana knightiana. The sequence continues at coordinate 138,969 of ML385715.1, read as the reverse complement.
TGACCAGTTAGGGACAAGTCGACCAGATTCTGACGAATTTTAAAATGGTCCAAAACTAACATTAATAGATTTCTCTTGTCAAGAGAAATCCATAAATGTAAGTTTTGAGCCAAATCAAGCGAAACTTCCAAAGCAAATCGAAAAGGACAGAACCAAACTTTTCTGAGATTTTTAGATCTTAAAATTTACCAAATTCAAAAAATTTGAGGGGAATGGTTATGGGGCTCGAAGATAAGGAGAGATGGTGAATATTTGGGAAGGTTTAGAGGTGGTGTCACTAATGAGGGATTTGAGCGTGAGGGCGGCTAGTGTTTGGACAATTAGAGAGAGAGATGGGAGATAAGGGAATGGAAATTCTCTTAGGGTTTGGGGGTTCCGTTTGGACATATTTAAGGGGTGGGTGGGTTAGTTCATGGCCTTTAGATCATAATCGATCGACAGATGAGATTATTTGGGGGTAAAATAGGGTCGTTTGGTTAAAGAAGGAACTGGACCGTTTTAGCTTTAAAAGGGACTGGGCTTGGGCAGAGTTAAAAGGATTGGGCCGCTGAGATGGCTTTTGGCCCAGTTCTAAATAAAACCAAACAAACCTCTTATTTCCTTTCTTCCTTTCTTTTCCTTTGATTTTAAAATTCTAAATTAAATGCTAACTTAAATTTAAATTGCAAAATTAAACTTGCTTACTATTTTCTAAAATTTAAATAATTATTAACTTAATAATAATGAAAGAAAATTATCAATTTAAAACTAAAAGCTGAAGAATATAAAAATGACCATTGTATATAGTTTTTTTGTGATTTTTGTATGGTAATGCATTAATACGTGATTAAATCTTAAAATGCAATTAAAATATAAAATGCTATATAATTGAACATTTTTATGGTATTTTCTATGATTTTAAGATATTAAATATGCACAAAAATATAACTAAATGTAAATAAACAATTAACAAGAAATTTCTAGAAACTCTATAAAAATTAAGAACAATTAGAAAAACTTATTTTTGTGGATTTTGTAGGAGTTATTTTCGTAGTGCCAAAAAAATGTGCTCACATATCTGAGCCTAATTCCATTTAACACCTGAACCCAACACAAACAAGTCCAATTCCATCAACCCAGACCCCCAAAAAACCATGAGCCTTTCAAAGAAAGAAGATGGAATATTGTTTCCCTTTAGATCTTATGGTCCAGATCTTTCTGGTCAGACATATATAAGCTCTTTTAATCCCCAAACTCTAAACCTAGTTCTCCTAAACCAGCCGCACCCCTCTTATCCACACCACTCTACTGCCGCAACTCACCAAAAGCACACCTAAATCGGGTGAGTTGGCTCATCGATTCCGCTGGTCCCCACCCTTATTGTCCTTTTCTTCCACGTCATCTGAAATTTAACCGTTTTTGCATCCTGAATAATCCTTCTATGTGATTTACGCATTTTTTTAATCTTTTTAGTACGGATTTTAGGTAAATGGGAGCGGTCGGATTAGGCAAGATCGAATCCACGCTTTCATTCATCCGAAATTCATATTAAAAGAAACTTTAAATAAAAAATGAGGGATTTTTATCCATTTCTTGGAGGGTGAGGGAAGAACATTCGCGAAGCTCCATATAGGTGAGAGCATTTTCTTATTTTAAGGGGATTTTAGAATAAAAGAAAGAGGACTATGGCTTTGAGAGTTTCTTCTTCTCCATTTCTTTGAGATTTCAGAATATATATGATTAAGGATGAAAAATGCATGTTTTGAGTGTGTTTGTGTGTTATTTCATGTGTGAGTTGCAGGAGTTCACATCGCTTTTGAAGCAAAAATATGCTCATTACATGTTTCTTATGTGTATGAACAAAGTTATGCGGAAAAGTATCAAATAGGAGAATAATTGGTGAAAAAACAGCTGAAGAGAAAAGTCCCGGATAATGAAGCGAGGTTCACTTCGCCAGACTGGGACTGGATCAGAAGAAACTAGCTTCTCCAAACTGAAATAGGAGAAAGAAAATACGCCCCATACAAATCCTAGTCGCTGTAAATACATCCTAAAACGTGATTTTGGAAGGAGAGACGCTACTTTGGAAGGAGAGAAGACTTTGGGGAGGTAAGAACACGCCAAGAGCAAGCTGGCGAAGGATTTAACTTCACGTTTTTCCCTCTTTCTTCCTCTATTTTTATTATTGGTTATGAATTCTAGTATTGTAATTTTGCATACTATTATGAATAGATAATTTGTTATCTAGGGTTTTGACCGAACTGTTTGTAGGATAAATTCTTGTTATGTTTTGATATAATTGAGCCGTTGGATTTTTCTACTTGTTCAACTACGTGTTTGTTGTTGTTGATTGAATGGTCATCAATTGACTCTGCCTATTTAGTGTTGTTTACTTTGAAAATGCTATTACTAATTATATTTGATTTATGGTTCTAAAAATACGTGATTTATTCTAATACTAGTCGTTAGGTAAGGAAACGCTAAGTGTAAGTAATAGAGAAATGATAAACAAACCAATACGGTCACAAGACTGGGGACCTCGAACTCGATAGTATCGGGCCTCGAGGGTAGCCTTCGGCAGTCGTAATGAAAAATAAGTGAAGAACAATAAAATGAATGCAATAAATGAAGAGAAATAAATCTCTATAGGGTAATTGTTGAGCACATCTAGGCAAGAAAAGCAGAGAATGTTATATTGTATTGAATATTCATGTCCCTTACAAAATGACAGGGGTCCCCTTTATATAGGAGGGGGGAATCACGACAAGGAAATGCTACTGGTACAGCTATATAATGGCTTAGTACGGACTTGTACTATTCTTGCAGACCTTGTTAGCTCTAACAACGTGCCCTTTGGAATTTCCCGCCTTTCCATGACGGTCATCGATTTTCATACTGCCTCGAGGTATGTTGTGATGGGCCCTCGATATGCTATCTCGAGGGAGTAATTCGGAGTCGAGCCTCAGAACTGTTCTTCAAGCCCCTCAAAACCGCGCTTGGGATGTCATCGAGGCTCTAAGATCGGACTTCCCCGATTTTGGCCGTATATAGATAGTCCCCACGTTTCTTAAAATGAAATGATAAGAAACGGTTGAATTCTTTGACTCTTTGATGTCCCCATCATGACGTCAGTCACATGAAGTCGGTGAGTGTTGTGACAGAAAGGATGTGCAAGGGTCACGCATGCACGATTATCGAAAGGCTATAATTTGAAAACGACGGTTGGTTGTCCTTTAACCTTCTCCAATACGCATAACTCACGCCTAAAAATACCCCATCCTTCATTCCTTGAACCTTTACTTTTCACAATATCTTCAGAGCTCTAACGTCTCCTTCGCTTGCTTCCCTTTCGTGTTCATCTTTCAATCAACTTAGTCTTCTTTGTAGCAAGAATGACAAAGACATCAAAGACTGTTCCCTAGAAGGGAGAAACCTCTTCAAAGCAGTAGTGCCTCCTCACATTGAGGATTTCATCCTAGGACCTTGTGAAACATCCTTCGATTTCAAGGTCGACAAACCTTCTTCTAAACCAGGGCAATGCGAACCCATGTCCCTATACATCAGCCTGGTAACTGACACTGAGAAAGTGAAGGCTGACTGCCGCTAGGGGAAGGCGGTACAGGTGGAGGTCCCTTCTCGTGAGGAGGACATAACAACACGTTAAGTCGGTTTCCTCAGTGTGTATACATATCCTTTCACCCTAGGTTCGATAGAACCATCTTCGACATCGATAGACCCTGTAATCCTTGATTTCTGTAGGCAATACCGGTTGACACTCGGTCAAATTTATCCATCATTCTGGCGCATCGTTTATAAGATTAGGTATTTTTCAAACATGGTCGAGGGAATGCCTTTTACCCTCGACCATCTGATTAGGTGTATAGCCCCCAATTTTATCGAGGCGGACTGATTAAGCTGCAATGTTGGGCTTCGAAGGTCCTCTTCATCGGTATCGATGAGGACAACGACAGAAGGTGGATGAGCCACTTTGTCCGAGTTAGGACCACGAATCTGATCCCTACTGATCGGATGCCATTCCCCGAGGAATGGAATATGAATCGTAGGTGAACATGTTAATTGAGTATTTTCCCTTTCTTTTAGACCATGTTCCCTTCGAACTAACCTCCTTTGATGAAGCAGCCATCGAGTGGTATCCTGGCGCGGTCAAGGATCTCCTGGGTTGGGTTCGTAGGCTCGATTTGACCTGCCCATATGCTTAGCGCGCGTGGCGCGATCTGGCAAAGACCTGATGGGAGGCCAAAAACCATAGTGAGGTTTTACTTCCGACATACTTGAACTCCCTGAAAAGGATATCCCCTGAATGTGTTCTCACTTTTTATGCTTGTATCTTGTGCTTGTGTAGGCCTAGGAGAGGCTTTTTGATGAGGGAACCCCCGTCCAAGGAAGCAAATACCCCAAAACCCATTGACGAAAAGAAGAGAAAGGGGGATGTTGATACCCAGTTTTTCCTCAAACTATTTTCAAACTTGCATATATACTTTCAAAATCACTCTTTACAGTAACTGGTATTTTCCTACAATTTTTCGTATTTTTATCAAATTATTTTCCTGTTTATTTAACACTTTATATTGCATAATTATTCATAAATGATATTATTCAAGTCATTTTCTTGCTCAATATGTTATTTATATCCTATTTAATTCCCTTAGGATTTTATTATTTCACAAATTAGCCAATATTGGCATTATTTAGTTAATTTCAGCAGTTTTTGCGATTATAGCACAAATGTACATTTTTACCATTTTAAAATCAATAAATGATCATTTATATTTTTATATATTAGTCAATCGCCTTAATTTAATTTATTTGGTCTCAATTTCATTTTTTACAATTATTAGCTATTTTAATTAATTAATTATCTTATTTAATACGGCATTTAACGTTTAGCCCATTCTTATTTAAATTATAGCCAATTTTAAACCAACTCCCACCTGACCCAAAACCCATTCTCCAACCCAAGCCAAACCCATTCCTACCGGCCCAACCACACGCTCGATTAAACCGCTGATCATATGAGATCAACGGTCCAGATCTATGTTACCATAATTAAACTCAACCACTAACCCCTCCGACCCCGCATTCTCTCTCTATCTCTCTATGTTACTCTCTAGTTCTCTCTAGAAGCCTCCTTTGGCTTCTTTCCTCCGATGAAGTCCGGTCATCTTCTCCGGCTGGTTCTCTCACCAGAAACCATGGCTCCACATCGTCTCATGGCTATTTGTCTACCTTGCACCGGTCCAGTGATACCCTAGATCCCTCACGAGAACTTGGAGCGGTTCACTCACCTCTCAGGACCCCTCATGCCACTTTCCGGCCTCCCCGGGCCGTCTGAGTAAGAGCTACAACCTTTCCGGCTTAAGCCGGCGACGTCTTTGATGTTTTTCCTACTTCTCTGGGTTCCTCGAAACCCTAACTCCTATATCTTTTTAATTTCTTCTAGATCTGCCTTAGATCTACGGTATTACTAAGCTTTTCTACGCGTTTCTTTGAAATAAAAAGCTTTTCTACTTTGAACAATCTTCAACTTCAAACTAGGGTTTCATAACCCCTTTTTAAAACGGATTTTCCTTCTGATTTTAGTATTATCTTATGATTTTCACTATGTTCAAAAGTTTGTTTAAGTTTTTATCTTCATCTGAGTTATTATGTCAAAACCCTAATTTTCTTAGCCCTAATCTCGGGTATCCGAGTCTGTCTTTGATAATATGCTTGCTTAATCCGCCTGTGTGCTTGTTTCCCATAAATATTCTGAGTTTATGTGATTTTATCCCATTCTGTTCATCAGGGTTTGTGGTTCTTTGCTGCTCCCGTTTATATTAGTTTGTTCTGTTGATTCCTTTAATCATTTAGCATGTTCTAGTTTGAATCCTAGACTTCATATGATTCTTTTACCTTACTGTGCCTATTAGGGTTTCCGAGTTGATTCCTTTTGCCTATCATGTGTTTGCTATCTGTGTTAATTTCCTTTAGCTAATGCTACTTTTGTTTGAATCCCTAATTTCCTGTAATTTATAACTTTCACCAATCTTTTGTGATGATTTTCTTACTGATTTCAACCACCAAAATATTTTCTTGCCTTATTCTATGGTCGACTATGTTACCAACTGAATCCTAATTACTTTCCTTAATTAGAATTTACTGAACATCGCCTCTATTACATGTTCTGTACTTGTGTGATACCAAAATTGTTTCCTTATATACTATGTTCAGTTTTGCATGATTTCCTTCTTTATTTATTACTTGCATATTACCGTTTGAAGTAAATCCTTAACTAAAGGGACTACTTATGCTGGTGTGATTATAATTGGTACATAATTCCATAATTTACTGCATAACTATGACTCTTGCCTTATTTTCTACATAGTTTCAAACAATATGTACTTCTAGTCTTTCAGTAACAAAAAAGAAGGCGCAGACATACGGTTCTAAGCTCTCTCTACACACACACACATATTGTCCTGCTTCTCTTGTTGTCCCTTGCAACTCAGTCGGCTGCAAGCCAAGACTGAGTGATTCTATTGTGTTATTGCTCTACTGCTCTCCTGTTCTGTTGCATCTACACACTACTACTCTGTTGTTCTTCACATTACTACTCTTCATTCTGCATTCAGTCTTTCATTCAAAACGGGTATGTTTTCCAGTTTATGTTTATAGCACCCAAAACAATATGTTTCTGTTTGTATTACTATTCCTTTTGTTCCTCTTATACTTCTATTTGTGGTTCTGTTGCTTGCCTTGCATTTAGCCTATCGACTATGTCCATAAGTTCTCCTTTTCCCTTTAGTTCAGCATGTCTATTGCTTTCTCATATGTTTCACTATGATTCTACCTTACCCCTGACTCCTGACACTATAAGCATGCATTCCTGATACTTAGTCGCTATACCCCTCAATTTGATGCTATTTGGGATCCTAGCATGAATACTCTGTGATGAACTATGCTATGACTGCTTAGGTCCTGTAATACTACTCTAAGGTCTACTTTTGTGCAAATATGCTTCCACTATGTGACTTATTTGTCCCCAGTTCCCCTTTCCCTGACTATGTTTGTTTCCTAAACTGTGTTTGTTTGTCAGTTGTTGATTGTCCTGTTTCTTTTCCTCCTCAAACTAGTTTTTCATAAGAGAAAACTCTTATGCTGTTATTCAAGGCTTATTTCCAAACATTTATTTCAAAAAACTATTTCCAACCAAACTCTTTTTAAAACTATGAGCACATCTTACCACTCCTAGTTTCTAAGTTCATCCCCCTTCGTGTGAGCACTGCCTTGGGGACCATTTGAGTACCCATTGAACTCTGACACACAAAGGCATGCATTCTCACACTGCACTTACTCATTCCTGGCTAGGGTACCTGGGTGCGAGCACTGCCTGGGATCCTCTGAGGTCCTTAGGAACTCTGACACACCTGGGTTATAAAAGGTCATGGCATATGGCATTGTTGGATCTGAGGATTTGGGCTTATTGTTAGGCTCCCTATAGTGTAAATTCTTAATTTCCTTATTTACTTACGAAATTTTTGCAATGCTGGTCTGTAATAATTAATTGTAAAAAATGATTTTGGGGCTGGATAGTGAAATGGGTGGGATATGCATGCTTAGTATGGATACCGGTATAAACCATGCTTATAGTTTGCTTTCATATATGCGCAATAGCCACCATGCTTAGGAATACCTGTCGTACATGCGTTAGATATCATGATACTTAGGTCCATTCATGTCAGCATTGCATCATACTTATATCCACTTAGAAATCATGTTTATAGTTGGATAACAACATAAAAATGGTTGTCATAATATCACTGTTTCAGCATTCTCGCAATTCTTTCATCTAGAAATACCGTTTTAGGCTAAATAACTAATTATTTTCAAATTNCTTATATCCACTTAGAAATCATGTTTATAGTTGGATAACAAAAAAAAATGGCTGTCATAATATTACTGTTTCAACATTCTCGCAATTGTTTCATCTAGAAATCCCGTTTTAGGCTAAATAACTAATTATTGTCAAATTTTGCATCTTAGAAATCATGTCCCCTTAGGATTTCATTCTCAGCATGCTCATGTTATCTATGCCAAAATCATGTGTTAAAATAAACAGCTGCTACGAACACCTAGAAATCATGTGTTAGGTTTCAATAACTTAACAAGGAATCACGTCTCTGTATGTTGTGCTTTAGTCAAAATGTGTTAATGAATCTCGCTAAAAATAGATTCCGATTATGAAAGCTCTCATGCATCTAGAACAACATGTATAGGTTTGCATACTCAACACCCTGCCTGCATTTAGATATCATGTTTTGTAGGACCTGCATTCATACTCGTTTAAATACTCACCCCCTTTATCTTGGTTAAAAACAGACTCATCATTGTCTAACTACTATTTTCTGAAAAAGCTAAAACAGTGTAACTGGAGCGGTTTAATACGCCTAGGCAAGCCTTAGGTATTAAACTTATTAAAACTGGATATCTACCTTCTTTCTGTGTGTTGTTTGGTTAATACTAGGTCAGGATCGATAGTCTGAATCTGGTAGAGATCCTCTTCTCTGAAACTCAGTAAAAACACTGCCTCATTACTGTATTCTCGCCTAGACATCATGCTTTAGGTCTTGAAGCTAAAGACTTTACTTGTGTTTTAGTCGTGCTATTTATGTGTATAATTTGGGGAGGAATATCTGAGCCTCATATCTGCCTCTATATGTTTCCCTGTATTTGCAGTCCTAATTGTTTTGTTTGTCGTTTAGAATTTTGCCCTTTAAACCTAGGGGTTCAGCCTAGTACCCACCCTTTAGGAATAGTAGTCCCTAACTTCCTCCGGGACTGATAGGATGGGACGGGTAATAGCATGCAATAAGTTTTGTGACCGACACGCGTTTTAATTACCTTTACAGGGTGGGAAGGGTAGAATATGGATATGATAACCGATGCGCTAATGCCACGTGTAGCCCCTCTTCGAGGAGTGATTACTGGGTATTGCATTAATGTGATCCATATTATTATAAACCTAGGACACCTTTTATTTGCTTAGCTCGTAATCCTTTCCAAAGTCTAATCTCCTTTACCATTTTCAAACATCTGCATGTTTAAGACTTAAACCCCCTCAGATTTGAGCCTTTATTAGTTATTTTCTATCTGTACCAAATTCACGAAACCATTCGGCCGGGAACCACACGTGTGGATCCTGAGGGGTGCCTAACACCTTCCCCTTAGGATAATTTCAAGCCCTCACCCAAGTCTCTGGTTAGAAACATAGTTATAATTGAACCCCTTAGGTGCCCTAACGCACCGTTAAAATCGTTAGGTGGCGACTCTTCAAAATATGCAAACCCCCTTTCCCTAAAGGAATGAGTTATCCCAACCAATGTCACAAACCCGATCTCCGCGAGGAATAAAGAGGGCGCGACAGGGGAATCACTGATTGAGTCCCTGAAGCCAAAGAAGGTTAAGTTCACAAGTCTAAAGTTGATTCAGCGACCTTAACTCAAGAAGTGTTAGAGGGCCTTCGAGTTGAGGGCGAAGAGTGAGATGACCGCCCGCTAGTATTTAAGAGAAGAGGAAGCACGACTGCTTCGAAGATTGCTGAGTTGACGGCTGTTGAGCTGAAGGATTCTGAATAAAAGGTTGTCGGTGCTGCCCCACATCAGGCTGAAGAGATCCTCGAGGGTGGGTCAAATAAAGTCCTTGAGCCGATCGACGGCCATAACATTTCCAGAGCCAAGGGGCATTCTGCAGCTGAACTCGGAGAGCCAAGTTTCGAAGCTCCCCGGAGGCAAGAGGAGGCCCTGATCGGTCCAGCCGGGGTTGTTAATGTAGGTGACTCTCCGCCGGGTCCGGCATTCTCTCCTGAGGAGATACGGGATGCCCGTAATATGAAGACCCCCGATGCGGGGTCATCCCTCGGGGAGAAGGATGTGTTCAAGGGATACTCTGTCGGGGTCGAAGAAATACCTGACCTTAATGTATCGCTCATTTTCGAGGAAGCTGATAAGCTCTGCAAACAGGTGATCTTTCAACGATTATGCCTTGAGTTTTGACCCTTATTTTTCTGATTTTTTTCCTTTATGATTTTAGGCCATAGTGCTTTATAATCAGGCTTTCGCTAAGTCTCAAGATGAGTTGACCCACTATGAGAAGGAGTGTAGGAGGCTCTCATTGGATGCGGAGGAGTTCAGAGCTCTTTTTTCCAAAAAGGAAGAGGAACTGCACGACCTTCGAGCATGCTTGGAGATGGTATCTCGAGAATGAGCCGATCTCGACGACAAGGTAATACAGTCTTCGTATGTTTTTTGTGCTTGTTCAACATTAGCATTTTAATGTCTTAACTTGGTTTTTACAACTTAAGCAGAAAGATGACCTGATGCAGGAGAGGCTTAGAGTCAGGGATACTGAGATCCTCGAGCTCGAGCGGCGCATGGATGAGACGGCCTTCTAGAGAGATACTCTCTGAGAGAAGCTGACCTCGGCTGAGCATCAGCTTCGAGATGTAAGGGAAGAAAGCAACAAGTATAAGGATCTTCATGCTGAATCAGTTGTCACGTTGTCCGCGGCTAATTCCGAAGCCGACACACTTATATCCTCATACCTCGAAGATGCCGGTGCTGCCAATGCTCGGGCCAAGAGGATATCTGAAGAGGTTGAGCTCAATCTGACTCAAGCCCTTGATCATGCTCGACTAAGATCTTGGAGGCAGGCTCTCGAGGAAGTGCACGCCGGGGGCTTCGATCTTTCTGCCGATATCGGAAGAGTGAGGGCCCTAGAAGAGGAAGCAGCAACTTTGCTTACTTCCGAGATGATTCAGCCAGTGGCTCAGAAGATGATGAAGATGAAAATGAGGTCCCCGAGGGGGAGGAAGCTGCCGATGACCAGGAGGCCGAGGGCCAAACTGTTGAAGGCACTATTCTTGAAGGGACTTTATCCGTTCAAGTGACCCCGACGGTAGATTAGGCCTCTATTTGTTTCTCTTTTGTGTAATGGATCCAATTGTGAGATTTGTGAATATGTTTTTTGAATGTTTATTATATATGAAAGAAACTTTGCTTTTCGTCGCCTCCCACCTTTCCTTTACTTTTTTAGAATAAATTTTTATGCTTGTCGCTGAGGTTTTGTAAGCTCGATTTTGCCTCATCGAGGTCTTATGATTAGTCCCCGAGCGAGATGACCTCGTCCTTCCTATCGAGGGTGTCTTTTTAGGGGTCTTATAAGTTCGATATTATGGCCTTGGCCCCGATATCGGGGTTATGCCTTTTTAAGGTTTTACAAGTGTGGTGTCGCCTCATTGAGGTCATACAAATTGGCCCTTAGGCTCTTTAGATTGGCCCTTAACCTCATTAGATTGGGTCGATTCGACCTCTAATATGGCTGTAGTTTTCCCCCATTTTGGCTAAAGACTTTTAAAATCTGGTTATGTCTTGGCATGTTTTGTGTTCGTCCGACTCTTCGATGGCTCGAACAAGAACCTCGATTATAAGTCGATATACGATGATAATTGAGTACCTTGTGGGGTTTTCTTGAAGGATGTATTTTTTGAAGCCTTTTCATTGAAGGCTGATTGTTTTGAAGCCTTTTCATTATTTGGAACTAATATTATCGAAGCTCCTATGCTTATGCCGTGGGTAGCGTTATTAACCAGTTCTTTTCGAAATATTTTCAAAGTATTTGAAGGCCTTTAGTTTTATGGCGGCAGTCAGACGTCTCCGAGCCGCGTTAATTCGGCCGTAGCCTTTTAATATGACCGTAGTCTTTATGTTTGGTCATAGCCTTTAGTCCCCGGGTGAGATGACCTCGGCATCTACATCGAGGGTATGCCTTTTTAGGGGTCTTACAAGTTTGAATATATAGCCTTGGCTGTAATATCGGGGTTATGCCTTTTTAAGGTCTTGTAAATTTGGGCATGCCTCGTTGAGGTCTTACAGATTCAATGTTGCCTCAGTGAGGTTTTACGAGCTCGAAGTTGCCTCATTGAGGTCTTACAGATTCGATGTTGCCTCATCGAGGTCTTACTAGCTTGAAGTTGCCTCGTTGAGGTCTTACGTGTTCGAGTCTTTGACGACTCGATGAGACGACTGTTGATGATAGTCCTCGAGTGTTCGAGAGTATTTGGACCTTGAGCCGTTTCATGAGAATAGTAAAATTCTTTTGAGGCACAAAGTATTTTGATGAATAAGAATGCTTCTTTGAATACTTGATACATGGGTACATGTTTTTTTGCCTTCGGGGTCTCGACTATTCTACATGGACACGGTTCATTTGACCGTTTGGTCCATTACAACATTGGTCTGTCGAGGCCTTCTTCGGCATCACTTGCTTTCTTTGAAAGGGTAACCTCCAAGGATGATGCCCCCCAGTATTCGAGAAGCCTTGAATATTTGTTGAGTTTTGCTTAGATAACATATAGGTGTTGCCTCGTTAAAAACCTTGCCGATAAAACCCATTTGGGATAAAACCCGATCTAAGGGAAAAAGAGTGCAACGCATGCTTTAAAACCCAAGGTCTTCGAGTTCACGGATGCCCTGATTTCTCAATCAAAAATCTGCAAAAGGTCAGTGTGGAACATACAAATGAAAAAGGAGAAGGTTATACCTTAGGATTAATAGTGTTTGAGCATTGATATGTTCCAATTGCTTGGAAGTTGCTCACCTTCCATGGTGCTAAGTTTGTAGGATCCTTTTCCTAGTACTCTGTAGACGCGGTACGGTCCTTCCCAGCTAGAGCCTAGTTTCCCTTCATTTGGGTTTCAAGTGTTGAGGGTGAATTTCCTTAGAACTAAGTCTCCGACCCTGAAGTATCGGACTAATGCAGCTTCATGCTTTTCATCCAGTAACTCGAGGGCGGTGTTCATGGCCTCGTTGTTTGAGTCCTCGGAGGCATGCTGGAATCTGGCACTTGGTTCTCCAACCTCGACTAATATCAATGCCTCGGACCCATATTCCAAAGAGAACGGGGTCTCTCCTATGGTTGACTTTAAAGTTGTTCGATATGCTCATAGTACTTCGGGCAGCACTTCTCTCCATTTTCCCTTTGCATTATCTAACCTCTTCTTTAGGTTTAGAATGATAGTTTTGTTTGTGGACTCGGCCTGACCGTTCTCACTTGGGTGGTAGGGTGTTGATAGGATCCTTTTGATTTTATGATCCTCGAGGAACTCCGTCACTTTGCTGCCGATGAACTGCTTCCCATTGTCACACGTAATATCGGAAGGATCCCGAATCGGAATATGATGTGGTCCCATATGAAGTCGATGACTTCCTTTTCTCTTATCTTCTCGAAGGCCTGCGCTTCCACCCATTTTGAGAAGTAGTTAGTCATAAATAAGATAAATCTAGCTTTACCTGGTGTAGTTGGTAGGGGACCGACGATGTCCATTCCCCATTTCATGAATGGCCATGGGGACAGAACCGAGTGTAGTTGGTCACCGGGTTGATGGATCATCAGTGCAAATCTTTTGCATTTGTCACATTTTCGAACAAATTCCTTGGTGTCTTTTTCCATGCTATCCCAGTAGTATACTGCTCTAATTACCTTTCGAACCAAGGAGTCGGCTCCGGAGTGGTTGCCACAAGAGCGTTCGTGGATTTCTCGTAGCACATAGTCGGTGTCCCCCGGTCCCAAGAATACTGCTAGTGGCCCGTCTAAAGTCCTTCTATACAGTGTTCCATTCTCGTCAAGTGAAAATCGGGTTGCCTTAGCTCGAAGGGCCCTCGATTCCTTTGGATACGTGGGGAGCTTCCCATGTTTCAAGTAGTCAATGTACTTGTTCCTCCAATACCATGTTAGGCTCGTTGAGTTGACTTTGGCATGCCCTTCTTCGGTTACCGATTTTGATAGTTGCACAACAGTCCCGGAGAGTATGCCATCTTCTTCAAAAAACGTTCCCAAGTTTGCGAGTGCATCTACCTCGCTATTTTTTTCTCTAGGTACGTGGATCAGGGTCCATTCTTTGAAGAGATGCAACGTAACTTGAAGCTTCTCTAAGTATCTTTGCATCCTATCCTCTCAAACTTTGAAGCTTCCATTCACTTGGTTCACAACTAGAAGAGAGTCGCATTTTGCTTCGATGACCTCTGCCCCTAGGCCTTTGGCCAGTTCGGGACCTGCAATCATAGCCTCATACACGGCCTCATTGTTAGTCAACTTCGAAGTTTTTATAGATTGTTTAATTGTGCCACCTGTAGGTGGTTTTAGAACTACGCCAAGATCAGACCCTTTAATGTTCGAGGCACCGTCGGTAAAAAGGGTCCACACCCCTGATGTCGTGCTCGCCTTCAACAAGAGTTCTTTCTCTACCTCGGTCACGAGGGAAGGCGTAAAATCGACCACGAAGTACACCATAATTTGAGACTTGATAGCCGTTCAGGTTTGGTACTTGATGTCGTACCCCCCGAGTTCGATGGCCCATTTAGCCAATCGGCCCAATAATTTGGGCTTATGCAAAATGTTTCGAAGAGGGTACGTAGTTAGAAAACATATACGATGGAATTGAAAATAAGGTTTCACCTTACGAGATGCACTTATTAACGCAAAAGCTAATTTTTCTAAGTGTGGATACCTAGTTTCAGCATCTCCAAGGGTCCGACTTACGTAATAGACAGGGAATTGCATACCTTGTTCTTCTCAAACCAATACACCATTTACCGCTACTTTGGACACGGCCAAATATAAGTATAGAGTTTCGTCCTCCTTTGGGGTATGGAGCAAGGGTGGGCTCGAGAGATACCTCTTCAATTCTTCCAATGTGTGTTGGCATTCCGGGGTCCACTCGAAATTGTTTTTCTTCTTGAGTAGAGAGAAGAAGTGGTGGCTCCGATCTGATGACCTCGAGATGAATCGACCTAGGGCCGCTACCCGATCAGCCGTTGTACCGCTTTCACGTTGTTTACCATGCTGATTTCCTCGATGGCTTGGATTTTGTCGGGATTGATCTCGATTCCCCGGTTCAACACCATGAAGCCCAAAAATTTGCCCGATCCGACTCCGAAGGTGCACTTCTCTGGGTTAAGCTTCAAGTTGTACCTTCTAAGGATGTCGAATATTTCCTGCAAATGAGTCAAATGGTCATCTGCGCGCAGGGACTTAAATAGCATGTCGTCAATGTAAACTTCCATAAATATTTTCCTATTTGATGCTCGAACATTTTATTAACTAGGCGCTAATATGTGGCTCCCTCATTTTTTATCCCGAAGGGCATGACATTATAACAATATGTGCCATACTTCATGATTAACGAAGTCTTTTCCTGGTCCCCCGGGTTCATTTGGATTTGGTTGTACCCGGAGTAGGCGTCGAGAAATGTAAGGATCTCGTGGCCGGCCGTGGCATCAATCAAGTGATCGATGTTGGACAATAGGAATGATTCCTTAGGGCATGTTTTTGTGCAGGTCTTTGTAATCCACGCATATTCTTAATTATTTCCTTTTTTGGGACTACTACTACATTAGCTAACCATTCTGGATACTTCACCTCCCTAATGGATCCTATTTTGAGGAGTTTTGTTACCTCATCTTTGATGAATGCATGTTTTACCTCGGACTGAGGCCTCCTTTTTTGCTTCACCGGTTTGAACCTGGTCGACACTTAGTCGATGGATGGTTACTTTCCGCGGGATCCCTGTCATGTCTAAATGGGACTAAGCAAAGAAATCAATGTTGTTAATAAGGAATTGAATGAGTTTTCTCCTGAGTTCGGGGTCAATCTCGTTCCCAGGTATACCCTTCGGTCCGAAAGATGCTCGATCAAGAAGGCATGTTCAAGTTCTTCGACCGTTGACTTTGTTGCGTCAGATTCTTCGGGGGCAACGAAGGCTCGAGGAGTGATGAAATATTCTTCATCATACTCCATCAACTGTTCACAGGCCACTTGCCCCTCGGGGATCTGCTTGTCTTTTGACTTCTCCGAAGTGGAATATGTCGATGTCGACGTCATGTCGTGTACCGCAAACATATATTTTGCTGCATGTTGCTCTCCATACACCATATTCACACCTTCTTTTATTGGGAACTTCATCATTTGATGAAGAGTTGATGGCACTGCCCTCACGCTATGTATCCACGGCCTTCCAAGTAAGGAATTGTACCTCATATCACCTTCGATGACATAAAACTTGGTATCTTGAATTGTACCAACCACGTTGACTGGAAGGATGATTTCCCCCTTCGTTTCTCACTCGCCATGTTGAATCCATTGAGGACTCGAGAGGCGGATGTGATCTGATTGAGGAGTCTGAGTTGCTCCACCACTTTTGACCTGTTTATGTTGGTTGAACTACCTGGATCCACGAGCACACGTTTAATTTGAACTTTATTAAAAAGGAAAGAAATTGCTAGTGCATCATTGTAAGCTGAGACAAAGCCTCGACATCTTCTTAACCGAACGTAAGAGCATCCTTGGGTATGTAACCCCGGGTTTGTTTTTCTCGGTGAGGATACTTTTGTTCGTTCGAACACAAGCCCATGTGGGACGTCGACTCCTCCGACGATGATGTGAATGATATGTTGCGGTTCTCCCTGTTCGTTTTTCATTTTCACCTCTCTTTCTCGAAATTGATTCTTAGCTCGGTGACTAAGGAACTCTCGAAGGTGCCCTTTGCTGATCAATCGGGCTACCTCTTCTCGAAGCTATCTACAATCCTCAATCCTGTGACCGTGAACGTCGTGGTATTTGCATATTAAGTTGTGTTTCCTTTGGGAAGGATCTGACTGCACGGTCTTCAGCCACCTGGTATCCTTGATTTTACCTATGGCTGATACGACATCCGAGTCATCGATGTTAAAGTTACATTCCAAAAATTGGGGCGCCTCCATTGGTCTTAACTGCCTGTCGAACCCGATCTTTTCATAAGTCCCCGGGAATTTATACCTCAATCCGTACCTCGATCATTTCGAGGAATGTCCCGTCTCGAAGTGTTTATTTGATCTCCGACATATGGTTGATATTTCTCCTTGCTCGACCTCGACTCTCTTTTTGGATTTCTGGATTCCTTAGCAAATAACTTGCTTGGGTACACTGTACCCGAGGGGGGTCCCAATTGGTCGTCCTCGACCCTAATTTTGGATTGGTAACTTTTGTGGACATTCCCCAAGTTACGGCGGGATATTCGATCAAATTTTGCCTCAGCTGCTTCGAAGCTATCGAGCTTCATTCGTTCAATCCCTGAGTGAAGGCCTGAACTTCCCAGTCATCAGAGACCGATGGTAATTCCATTCGCTCCATCTGAAAGCGAGATACGAACTCCCTTAATATCTCGTTCTCCCTTTGTTTAATTTTGAAGACATCGGACTTTCTTGTAGAAACCTTGATGGCACCAGTATGTGCCTTCACGAAAGAGTCTACCAACATGGCAAATGAATCTATTGAGTTTGGCGATAGGTTGTGATACCATATCATGTCCCCCTTTGACAGTGTTTCTCCAATTTTTTTCAATAAGACGGACTCGATCTTGTCATCCTTCAAGTCATTCCCTTTTATACCACAAGTGTAAGTGGTAATATGCTCATTGGGGTCCGTGGTCCAGTTGTACTTCGGGATATCGGGCATCCTGAACTTCTCCGGAATGGGCTTCGGTGCCGCACTCGATGGAAATGGTTTCTGCACGAACTTCTTCGAATCTACCCTCTTCAAAATTGGAGGTGCACCCGGGATCTGATCGACCCTCGAGTTATAGGTTTCTATTTTTTTGTCGTTAGCTTCTATCTTCTTTTCTCCTGATTCAATTCTTTTGGAGAGGTCCTCGAGCATCTTCACAATAGTTGGGTCTGTTGCTAACCCATTGTTACTCGATCTTTCTGGTGCCTGTTTGACTCGAGGAGCTGCTTCCGGTACTGACGTTCTTGGAATTTTATGTTGGCTCTGTAGCTGAGCAATAGCCATTTGTTGTGCTTGTAACATCTCAAAAATGACTTGTAGGCTAACTTCTCTTTCTTCACGAGCTGGATTTCTCTGTGCTTCGTGTTGGTCACCTTCGCGCACATTTCTGTCTGTATCAGAACCTACATCGATATGCACAGCATTGCGTGAGGCCATATTGATGGGGAGTGGTGCTGGTACTACCCCAGGAATTTGTAGTGGTACATCTTCGATAGGGGCCGCTGCATTGTTCTCTCCATGGGACTCAAGGCCATTATTTTCACGTGCATTTGCTGAGTTAGACATTTTGGACCTGAAATCAAAAGATTCTTGGACAAGAAAAAGTGTGAAAGATAACTTGTGTTTCAGAAAACTAGCACCAAAACAATCACTATTATTTTTAGCCCCACGGTGGGCGCCAAACTGTTTAACTTTAAAATGGTATAAACAATTGTTGATACCCAATTTTTCCTAAAATGTTTCAAAATGCATATATATGTTCAAAATCATACATTAGCATCAATTAGTATTTTTCCATAATTTTTCTACGTTTTTATTAATTTGTCCAGTACTTTGTTTCCAATAAATAATTACAAAATTGCATCACAAACGACTTCCAAACACTTCTTGATATATTATTTATATTTATGGACCTATTGTGCCCAAATTATTTTATAATTAGCCAAACTGGCACCTTTTGCCTATAATTGCAATAACTTTGCAATTATAGCCCAATCATGTAATTTTGTACCATTTTTTCACCAGAAATTAATCATTTATATTCTAAATACTAAATAAACCGTTTAAAACTATTGTCTATGCATAAAATTAATTTTTATAATTTAATCGGATTTCCCCTTTCCTAATTTAACCTAAACGACCCCTCCCCCCAAACCTCTCATTTCACTCTCATTCTCTCCACCGACACCCCTCTCCTTCTCTCTCAAGATTAACTCTGCCCAAACCCTAATCCCCTCGCCATTTCTGGTTCGCCGGTAACAATGGTGGTTCCACCACCACCCCTGGCCTCTATGGCTCCTCTCCGTGGCCTGATTCTTGCATCCGTGAGGTCCTCAAGGGACCATTTGGTTGTTCATTCACCCTCCCCGGGTCCGTGCTCACCATTCTCAGGCCACCATGGCCCTTCTGAGTAAGATCGATCTATTCTCTTGCTAGACCTATGGTTTCTAAGCCAGTCTCTCCCCATTTTTGGGTTATTCCTCTCAAAACCCTAATTTCATCCCTTACTCTTTAGATCTGTAATAGATCTGAGAGTATTCCGAGCTATTTTACTATTGTAAAAAAAAAACTTTCTGTTTTTCGAAACATCTCTTCATTTTAAAAACTAGGGTGCCTGAGCTTCCTTTTCAAAATGGTTTTCTCTGATTTTTAAGGTGTTATTCTATGATTTTTATTGTGTTCAAACTATTTTCATTTGGGTTCTCCCTTTACCTAACTCGTTTTGTTGAAAACCCCTAATTGTTTGGTTTAATCTTTGGGTTCTGAGTTCGTCTTTACTGTCGTTCTCTCAACTTGTCTGCATGTTTGATCCTCATGAATCTGCTTCGATTAATCTAAGTATTTTGTGATTTCTACCCTATTATGTTTATTAGGGTTTCTGATTTTTTGCTTCTTCTTGCCTAATATGTGTTTATTCCGTTTGTTCATAAAATTTTGTGTTAACGCTCCCCTTAATCAGCATTGTTCCTATTTGAATTCCTAATTTTCTGTGATTAACACCTTTTACTGATTTCCTGTGATGATGTTTATTGATTTCCAACCAGTAAACTATTTTTCTTACCTTATTATGTGATTGACTATTATTAGGTGGTTCTTACTGATTGTTTCCTTAATTAGACCTTTCTTTACCTAGCCTAATTACTTGCACTTATTGAAATTATTTCCTTATTTATGCTCCAGTCATACATAATCCCCTTTCAAACTACTATATATATGTACACACTCACCACACTCCCTTTTCCCTAATTGTGTTTCTTACCTTATTTTACCTAGTTTCAAACTACTATATATATGTACACACTCACCACACTCCCTTTTCCCTAATTG
This sequence comes from Nicotiana knightiana, assembly GCA_005239525.1. NCBI lineage: Eukaryota > Viridiplantae > Streptophyta > Magnoliopsida > Solanales > Solanaceae > Nicotiana > Nicotiana knightiana. The sequence continues at coordinate 119,067 of ML385715.1, read as the reverse complement.
TGTTTCTTACCTTATTTTACCTAGTTTCAAACTACTATATATATGTACACACTCACCAAACAATGCACTAATACATACTCATACACTGAACTCAACACACACGAAGACACTTAGTTCGAACTCTATCTCTCACACTCAAAGCTTTCTGCTCTCTTTCTATGTCACTTAGTATTATTCTGAGCTAGCCGGCTGCAAGCCAAGGCTGACTATTGTGCTCTCTTGTCCCTTCACCTTTGTGTTTACTGTCCCTTTACTGGTATGCTCTGATTTTCAATTCAAGTCCCAAACCAATATGCTTAGTTTATGCTTCAATTTATCATGTTTCTAATATGCTTCTATGTGTGGTTTTGTTGTTCAACCTGCAACTAATATGTCTACTTTACTATTTTATTAGCATGCTTCTGAATATGTCCAACCCCCTTAGGACCAGCCTGCTCATGAACCCCTTTTGTAGTATGCCTCAATGTGACTCTGCCTTACTTATGTTTTCCCTGATTTCTATCATGAACCTTTTGTGCAAAGTAGTTGGCTATCCTAAGTTGTCTGATCTTGTGTTGGTTCTGATATTCATGATATACTGATACCATTAGCTAATCCCTTGGTTCCCTAAACCCCTATAAGAATTTTCATGCTCCCGTAACTATGTGTGCATTACATGTGCTCTATGTGTCCCCAATCCTCTTCACCCATGTGTGTAGGTTTGTTCTTCCTATTTTGGTTCTGTATTCTTTAAGTATTGTTGAGTTTGATTTTGGTTCTATGTTTGATATGCTATTGTTTAATTATATAACTCCCTCTCTTTTCAAAAGTTTTTTTACTGAATGACTCCCTCTTTTATTTCACAAAATTGTTTCAAGCAAGTCCCTTTTAGGCGTGCTGTTTACATGCAATATTTGTGGAGGTAAACCTGAGCCTCTTAATTGCTTCTTTCCTGTTTTTATCTGCTAAAGTCCTATTTGTTCTTTCCTGTCGCCTAGTATTTTGTCCTTTTAAACCTTAGGGGTCTGTCTACAACTGCCTATAGGTAGAGGCCCTAATCTCTTCCAGGACCATTAAGAAGGGACGGGTAATAGCATGCCTAGAGGTCGTTAAATAAACTCGCTTAATAACCACTAAGGGGTGGGAAGGGTAGACATGGATATGATATCCGGTGCGCTAATGCCAAGTGTAGCCTCTCTTCTGAGGAGTGATTACCAGCATTGTACTGATGTGATCCTATAGGATAAACTACCTAGGACTCCCCCCCCCCCCCCCC
>ML385715.1:93326-117515 GCA_005239525.1 Nicotiana knightiana | reverse complement strand
TTGTAAAACCTCCGGAATTTTGTATATGTGCTTAGACTTTAAATCTGTTAAACTTAAGCACATATGTGTGCTTGGACTGCAAATCTTCTCAAAACCTTCATCTATTTACCTATGTGTTTATTGCTTATATGCTATCTGTTCACAAAGTTTGTTTGGGCTGGGAACCACAGTTGTGGACTTTAAGGGGTGGCTAACACCTTCCCGTTGAAGCAATTTCAAGACCTTACCCTATCTCTAGTTATCTAATCTGTGTTTGTAAATAACCTTTATTAGGTGACCTAACGCACTTTAACTCGTTAGGTGGCGACTCTTCAATTCCTTATCCCTTTCCCAAAAGGAAACGAGTTGTCCCAATAATGTCGAATACCCTGACCGATCCGAAAGGGGAGCGCGACAGCATGGCGNCTGGGGATTATCCTAGGCTTTTACCATTCTCCAAACTGGTTTGTGAACTTGTGTTTACTTTGTTAATACTTGCGACCTTTCCCTTTCCCCCCTTTATGTGCCATTAATTGTTTATCTCTTTCAATTATTTATTCCTTTCAGAATCAAAACTGACATGTTTCTTTTGTTTTCCTTTGTAACTGCTTTTTCAATTATAACTGTTGTATTTACCGCTTTCATAACGTGAAAATACATGACAACATGCTTTTATTTCTCATCTATTTTTGCATAAATCATGCTCAACATCATATTCCACTCGTTCCTATACAAATCCTATGACAACGCTTGATGAGTGTTTGCGACCTTCTATTTTATGTCACCCCTAAATTCGGAAAGGCTTATTTGAGGTAAAACTAGTCGATCAGTGGTGCAGTCGACGGTTCCGTGCCTTTCCCCCTCAAGTTGTCCGCTTGAGGGTACAGTCTAAAACCCCATAGAAACCTTACTCTGGTATATTGTGCATGCATCATGGTCAAATCTAGTCGGGTTAACGTATCGTCCGCACGATAACCCTTTAAGACAGCCTTATCCAAAAGTCCAGCGGGTTTTTTATAATCCCAACGGATGCAGTCACGTTCTGTGCATTTATTTAGAGAACTAAATGCATGCATGCTAATAATAAGTGTATAAATAGTCGAGTCTGGCGGAGGTAAGGGTCTAACATTATCTATTTTGCAGAAAATGAGGCATGAAGTCCCCAGGTTCGGCATGGTCCGAAGAATACCACCACTATTGTTGGATTGGTGGGAAGACCTCTCACCCAATGACAAAGACCATGTGAAAAAGGTCCTTGGGAACTTGCCCTCTTTAATGGATATTCAACCAAACAACATGTTGATCGAAGCAACCACTATGTTCTGGGGCAGAGAAAGGTCTGTGTTCTGTTTTGGCAACATAGAAATGACCCCCCCTCTTGGATGAGATAGGGGGCTTTGCGGGATTACCTTGGGACAGTCCAGGTTTGTTGATACCGGAGAACCGTGCCGCTAGGGGGTTCCTGAAAATGATGTGTTTGAAGAAGAACGATGGTTTAGAGTGCCTGACAGAGTCCTACATATCTTTTGACTATCTCTATGAACGATACGGCCCTAGCAAATCCTATTGTAACTTCCACGACGAGTTCTCTATTACTTCCTGGGTCTTTCCAAGCAAAGGAGACCGGATTCACACTAGACTGGCTATGGTAGACAAAACCTTAATGGAAGGGATCGAAGGGAAAATATATACCATTATCCCTATAATCACAGAAGACATATACCGAGCCTTGGACCACTGCCAGAAGGGGGCCAAACACTTTAAGGGTTGCAATCTGCTACTACAGGTTTGGTTATTGGAGCATCTCCAGAGAGGCCAATATCGTCAGGAATGTCCACGAAGGGCGTGGAATGATCATATAGCTTTCCACTACCCTAAGAGGATGACCTACATCCCTGATAAGTTTGCTCAACCTGAAAATGCTACATAATGGGTGCATTTTTTGATAATTTGACCGAGGACCAGGTTCAATGGATGTTAAAATGGTTCCCTACCAGTGAATTCATCATCAGATCGAGGGACGCTCTGCACCTAGTGTTGATTAGTTTAAGGGGAATATATACCTATGTTCCTATCAGGGTCATGAGACAGGCGGGTAAAAAGCAAGTTATACCGCAAGTCTCCAAAATGAGTTATTACAGGGCAGATTTTCGGGACGACGATATCCCGTACAAATGTGAAGCCCAGTATCTGTGGAATCTCAAGGTTATTGTAGAAAAGGACACCATCGAGCCCGACAGATACCACCAGGGCATGTACGCTTTTACCTACCATGGTTGGAAGACAGCATTGCAGGGATAGTTAAGCCAGGCATCAGCAGAAACAGGGTCATAGACGAAGCGGCTGAGGTTCAGGTGAAATACAATAATCTACGCAAACGGGTTCGTGAGTCCGAGGACGAGCATCTGGAGCAACACAAGACTAATATGGAACTGATCGATGAGTGGAAGGAAAGGGTCTGATGGAGCTAGAAGCAAAGACAAGAAAAAGGGTCGCTGATTGCCAGAATGCTTAGGGAAACGAAAGAGGGAATCTAGCAAGGGTATACCTGTTGTTGGGCATGCACGACCTAGGGAACCTGATTGACAGAACCAAGAAGACCAAGCCCGGGGAAGGTCCTTCGGGGACTAAGTAGTCTAGGTTTCCTTTTTATTGCTTTTACCAATGTAATAAGGCCAAGTGCCATTAGTGGCTTTATTTCCTGCTCATTATTTTAGTGTCGTTTTGGACTTGTCCATCTTACATTAATGAAATGAGGCATTTCCACATCTAAGTTCTCCAAAATCAACTTGTCACTAGGCCTACCTCTGGCACAACGAGGCTCCCAAATTAGGACACGCTTTTATTCCTGCACTATGTGTTTAAATACTGTAATATTTTCTCATGACCGTCACTGACTTAGGTACCTTTTGTTTGTGATTTCTTTATTTTGATTATTACCCTCCCCAAAGGTTGGTTCGTGCATTTTGACATCATAATAATATCACACAAGATCCAGGGGGCCCTCCACCTTCTCATCCTCCTAGTCCACCTAACCTGGAAGATGAAGACATGGACTGTTGTGTTATTGTTGAGGAGAAGGAAGAGGAAGGCCCTACCATCCAAACTGAGCAAGGGATCGTTTCTCAAGAATTGGACTGTCAGACCATCCAAGGCCCGACGAGTCCCGAGGTAGCAAGCCTGAACAAGAATTGTTTATTTCATTTTGCTAATGATTTCCTTTTCCGCATTTCCATTTTTTGCATTTTCCAGTAAAATCTCCAATGTTCCAAAATATTCGAAAATCACTTTTATGTTTAAACGAATCTGTATTCATTTACTATCATTTCCTCTCATTATTTTATCTTACAGCATTACTATTTCCTGTCTTGATGAACCAATGAATGTGACATGCAATGAGACAATGCAACAAAAGGACAGCGATTCAGAAGAAGATACCATACCCGATGAAATTATCAGAGAAGTTGAGGATTTTGAAAATAGACCTAAGTCCAATCTGGACGGAACCGAGATAGTCAACTTGGAAGATTCAGAAACTGTCAAGGAAACTCGCATCAGCATTCATCTATCGCCATTAGAAAAATTGGAATACACACAATTCTTGAAAGAGTATAAAGACATATTTTCATGGTCGTATGATGACATGATTGGTCTAAGTACATACATTGTGGCTCACAAGTTACCAACCAATCCAATGTGTCCGCCGGTAAAGCAGAAGCTCAGAAAATTCAAGCCTGATATGAGTCTGAAAATCAAAGAGGAAGTTACCAAGAAAATCAACACCAAGATTCTCAGGGTAGTTGAATGTCCGACATGGTTAGTCAACATCGTTCTAGTGCCCAAGAAAGATGGAAAGGTCAGGGTTTGTGTCGACTACCGGGATCTCAATCAAGCCAGTCCGAAAGATGATTTCCCTCTCCCGAACATACACATCCTGATTGACAATTGCGTCAAGCATGAGCTTCAGTCGTTCATGGATTGATTTGCTGGTTACCATCATATTTGGATCGACGAGGAAGACACTGAGAAAACGACTTTCATTACGCCGTGTGGAGTTTACTGTTACAAGATGATGTCTTTCGGCCTAAAGAATGTTGGGGCCACCTATATGAGAGCTATGACCACTATCTTCCATGATATGATACATAAAGAAATTGAGGTGTATGTGGATGACGTCATCATCAAGTCCAAAAGAGCCACCAACCATACAGCAGATTTGAGAAAGTTCTACAACAGGCTGCGAAAGTACAACTTGAAATTAAACCCCGCGAAGTGTGCATTCGGGGTTCCTGCTGGGAAATTGCTTGGGTTTATCGTCAGCCGCCGAGGAATAGAACTGGATCCATCAAAGGTCGAATCCATCCAAGAATTTCCACCGCTAAAGAGCAAGAAACATGTGATGAGTTTCCTGGGACGCCTTAACTACATCAGCCGATTCATAGCCCAGTACATAGTCATATGTGAACCGATCTTTAAGATGTTAAAGAAGGATGTTGCAACTAAATGGACCGAGGATTTTCAAAAAGCTTTCGACAGAATCAAGGAATACTTGTCAATGCCACCAGTCTTGGTCCCACCAGAGCCAGATAGACCCTTGCTACTCTACCTTGCGGTATTAGATGGAGCTTTTGGCTGCGTTCTAGGGCAGCACGACGAGACAGGAAGAAAGGAACAGGCTATGTATTATCTGAGTAAGAAGTTCACTCCACATGAGGCACGGTATTCTCTACTGGAACGTACCTGTTATGCTCTAACCTGGGTAGCCCAGAAGCTGAGGCATTACTTTTGTGCCTACACAACGTATCTCATATCAAGGATGGATCCCTTAAAATATATCTTTCAGAAGCCCATGCCCACTGGAAAACTGGCCAAATGGAAAATCTTGTTGAGTGACTTCGACATTGTCTATGTGACTCAGAAAGCAGTCAAGGGGAAAGCACTGGCATATCGTCTTGCCGAGAACCCCGTGGGAGGAGAATACGAACCCCTGAAAATGTATTTTCCCGATGAAGAAGTGTCATTCATAGGGGAAGACATTGCAGAATCCTATGACGGGTGGAGAATGTTCTTCGACGCAGCAGCCAATTTCAAAGGAGTCGGCATTGAAGTTGTCCTGATATCGGAAATAGGTCAACATTACCCGGTATCTGCCAAACTCAAATTTCCCTGCACCAACAATATGGCAGAATATGAGGGAATACTTGTCAAAAGGAAAGTACCCAGAGCTTGAAAATCACACTAAAAAATGCACGCACCGTAGATTGTCCAACAATTTCTTTCTCAGCAGAGGAAACCTATACAGGAGAACTCCCGACTTGGGATTATTGAGATGTGTCGATGCAAAGGAAGCTTCCGGACTACTTGAAGAGATACATGCTGGGACATGCGGCCCACATATGAATGGTTTTGTTTTAGCAAAGAAAATACTCAGAGCCGGTTACTTCTGGATTACCATGGAAATGGACTGCATCCAATATGCGAAAATGCTATCGATGTCAGGTACTTGCAGATATGATAAAGGTACCCCCAAATGAGCTCAATGCAACAAGCTCGCCTTGGCCGTTCGTCGCCTGGGGAATGGACGTTATTGGACCAATCGAGCCTACAGCCTCAAATGGACACAGGTTCATCCTAGTAGTTATTGATTACTTTATCAAATGGGTCGAAGCGGCATCATACAAAGCAGTGACTAATAAAGTCGTGGCAGACTTTTCCGTGACCATATCGTTTGTCGGTTCGGTGTTCCGGAGTTAGTCATCACCGACAACGGCTCAAATCTCAACAGTGATCTGATGAAAGCCATGTGCGAGACTTTCAAAATCATACACAAGAATTCCACAGCCTATAGACCATAGATGAATGGAGTTGTGGAAGCCGCCAACAAGAACATCAAGAAGATATTGAGAAAGATGATAGAAAAGCACAAACAGTGTCATGAAAAGTTATCATTCGCCTTACTGGGATACCGCACCACAGTCCGCACATCAACCGGAGAAACTCCTTATTTACTGATTTATGGTACAGAAGTTGTTATCCCTGCCGAAGTGGAGATCCCTTCCTTAAGAATCATACAAGAAGATGCGCTCAGCGACGCACAATGGATAAAAGGCCGCTACGAGCAGTTGTCCCTCATAGATGGGAAAAGGATGAATGCAAGATGTCATGGTCAACTTTATCAGAATAGAATGACCAGAGCCTTCAAGAAGAGAGTCAAGCCAAGACAGTTCACACCGGGGCGGCTGGTGTTAAAGAAGATCTTTCCACATCAAGACGAAGCCAAAGGGAAATTTTCTCCCAACTGGAAAGGTCCGTATATGGTTCACCGAGTATTGACAGGAGGAGCTCTCATACTTGCAGGAATGGACGGAGAAGTTTGGCGAAAGCCAATCAATTCAGATGCAGTCAAACGATATTATGTGTAACTCTCTATGCTTTTCTTCAATGATGTAAACTGAACTACGCCCGACCTGATTCCCGTTTAAGAGGGGATACGTAGGCAGCCCTATGGGTTCGGTCATAATTCGATAAAAATCTCATTTCCCCCCGCAATTGGAAACTGGGGCAGAATTTTGAGAAGGACCCTCAAAATTCTGAAGCAGGTTCAGCCAATCGCAACATGAACAACGGTCAGAATCATCAACCATCTAACTGGGGCAGAATTTGGAGGAGGACCCTCAAAATTCCGTAGCATGAGTGGTTGCAATGTCTTGAACCATGTCACGGTCGTCGGTTCATCTAAATTCCTCAAAATATAATTTACTATGTCTTTATAAAATCATGCATGTTTTAAAAATATAGCTCTGTTTAGTAAATTCTACCCCGATGACATAAGCAGGATCATCAGACCAAGCAGAACGAAGCAAGCAAAGCCAGCGGGGATAGAACCAACCTTCCCCATCTACAGAACTCACAATTTTTCTTTGGATGCAGGAATAAAGAACAAACAAGTTTCAAAAACACGAACTTCAACACAGTCGTAAATGCAAGGTTTACTATCAGCACAAAAGAACGAACGTGCTCCATAGTCACAGTTCTTGCAACAATCGCAATACCACAACCTATTACCAGCTAAGAAATCCTATTAGCATTCGCTATTTGTTCCTTTGCATGGGGCCAAGCTCTGCCTTCATCTTGAATGGGACTAAGTTCTGTCCCACATTTACATTAGGTTAAGCTCTACCTCCATTTGCATAAGGTTATCTCTTCCTTCCTATCTGCATAAGGCTAATCTTCTTCCTTCCCTTGCATAAGGCTAATCTTTCGCATTCCTATCTGCATAAGGCTAATCCCCTGCCTTCCCTTGCATAAGGATAATCTTCTGCCTTCCTATCTGCATAAGGCTAATCTTCTGCCTTCCCTTGCATAAGGATAATATTTTGCATTCCTATATGCATAAGGCTAATCTTCTGCCTTCCTATCTACATAAGGCTAATCTTCTTCCTTCCCCTGCATAAGGCTAATCTTCTGTCTTCCTATCTGCATGAGTCTAAGCTCCTCCTCCAATTTACTTTTTCACCGAGACTAAGCGCTGTCCCTCAAGCATTATCTACTTCGCTTCTATTTCAGGCTAAGATCTGCCCTTCAATTCGCAAGACTAAGCTCTGTCTTGTTAGCATTATATTATTGCATATCATGGGCTGAAATATCGCCAACCTGTCCAAATGTGTCATAGTCTAACGGCATCATCCTTATAGCCGGAGGACACCATGTCATGGCATGAGGTTCTCTCTCAATTTCAATATCATTATTCAAAGGCATCATAGTTCGGAGGCACCATCTTCATAGCCCGAGAACATCATTTCATGGCCTGCGAATCTCTCATCAAACAATTCATGGCCCGGGACATCATGGTCTAAGGACGTCATCCCTAACCGTCCAAAGACAACTTTCATAGTCCAACGGGAACCTGCATCATGTTTAAAATTATGCATAGTATACGCTTGTATTGCTTTATTTGCAGGTCACCTGGCAAGCAACGGCTATCCCAGCAGGAGAAATCTCACTCCAGTTCTCCCAACCGTCTTGAACCCGATATTCCGTAAACCGTCCAGTCGCCTATCCTTAGATGTTGTGTCCGTTCTTGTGATAACTTCATCATTATACTTCGCCGATGAATTTGAAACTACATACGGCTTGATTCCTATAAAACCAGGGATATGTAGGCAACTCAGAAACCAGGGGGCATACCCTAAATCTCTCAAACCGTTTCGCTCGGTCAAAATTGGCCATCTATCTTTACCCAACAACTCTTTCATCCTTTTCGGGTAATGCGGGGCAGCTTTTGATACCCAATTTTTCCTAAAATATTTCAAAATGCATATATATTTTCAAAATCAAGCATTAGCATCAATTGGTATTTTTCCATAATTTTTCTACGTTTTTATTAGTTTGTCCAGTACTTTATTTCCAATAAATAATTACAAAATTGCATCACAAACGACTTCCAAACATTTCTTGATTTATTATTTATATTTATGGACCTATTGAGCCCAAATTATTTCATAATTATCCAAATTATCACCTTTTGGCTATAATTGCAATAACTTTGCAATTATAGCCCAATTATGTAATTTTGTACCATTTTTTCACCAGAAATTAATCATTTATATTGTAAAAACTAAATAAACTTTTAAAACCATTGTCCATGCATAAATTTCATTTTTATAATTATTAGCTATTTTTACAAATTATTTTAATTAATTTAAGATGGGTATTTAACAACAAGCCACTTTTATTTCAATTCTATCCTAATTAAACCAGCCCCCAAACCTTATTAAATAAACCCAACAGACCCCAAGCCCAATTCCTAAATCTACTCGGCCCAGTCGGATTTTCCCTTTCCTAATTTAACCTAAACGACCCCCTCCACCCCAAACCCCTCATTTCACTCTCATTCTCTCCGCCGACACCCCTCTCCTTCTCTCTCAAGATTCCCTCTGCCCAAATCCTAATCTCCTCGCCAATTATGGTTCGTCGGTAACAATGGTGCTTCAACCACCACCCCTGGCCTCTATGGCTCCTCTACATGGCCTCATTCTTGCATCCCTGAGGTCCTCAAGGGACCAGTTGGTTGTTCATTCACCCTCCCCGGGTCCGTGCTCACCATTCTCAGGCCACCATGGCCCTTCTGAGTAAGATCGATCTATTCTCTTGTCAGACCTGTGGTTTCTAAGCCGGTCTCTCCCCATCTTTGGGTTATTCCTCTCAAAACCCTAATTTCATCCCTTACTCTTTAGATCTGTAATAGATCTGAGAGTATTCCGAGTTACTTTACTATTTTCTGTAAAAAAAATTCTGTTTTTCGAATCATCTCTTCATCTTCAAAACTAGGGTTTCTGAGCTTCCTTTTCAAAATGGTTTTCTCTGATTTTTAAGGTGTTATTTTATGATCTTTATTGTGTTTAAACGATTTTCATTTGGGTTCTACCTTTACCTAACTCGTTTTGTTGAAAACCCCTAATTGTTTGGTTTAATCTTTGGGTTTCGAGTTCGTCTTTGCTGTTCGTTCTCTCAACTTATCTGCATGTTTGATCCTCATGAATCTGCTTCGATTAATCTGAGTATTTTGTGATTTCTACCCTATTATGTTTATTAGGGTTTCTGATTCTTGCTTCTTCCGCTTATACTACGTTTGTTCTACTAATTCCTCTAGTCATTACTGTTTTCTGGTTGAATCCCTGATTCTACGTGATTTGTACCACTATGTCCATTAGGGTTTCTGATTTCTTGCCTCTTCTTGCCTAATATGTGTTTATTCCGTTTGTTCATAAAGTTTTGTGTTAACTCTCCCCTTAATCAGCATTGTTCCTATTTGAATTCCTAATTTTCTGTGATTAACACCTTTTACTGATTTCCTGTGATGATGTTTACTGATTTCCAACCTGTAAACTATTTTTCTTACCTTATTATGTGATTGAATATTATTAGGTGGTTCTTACTGATTTTTTCCTTAATTAGACCTTTCTTTACCTAGCCTAATTACTTGCACTTATTGAAATTATTTCCTTATTTATGCTCCGGTCATACATAATCCCCTTTCAAACTATTATATATATGTACACACTCACCACACTCCCTTTTCCCTAATTGTGTTTCTTACATTATTTTACCTAGTTTCTAACTACTATATATATGTACACACTCACCAAACAACGCACTGATACATACTCATACACTGAACTCAACACACACGAAGACACTTAGTTCGAACTTTATCTCTCACACTCAAAGCTTTATGCTCTCTTTCTGTGTCACTTACTATTATTCTGAGCTAGCCGGCTGCAAGCCAAGGCTGACTATTGTGCTCTCATGTTCCTTCACCTTTGTGTTTACTGTCCCTTTACTGGTATGCTCTGATTTTCAATTCAAGTCCCAAACCAATATGCTTCTTTTATGCTTCAGTTATCATGTTTCTAATATGCTTCTATGTGTGGTTTTGTTGTTCAACCTGCAACTAATATGTCTACTTTACTGTTTTATTAGCATGCTTCTGAATATGTCCAACCCCCTTAGGACCAACCTGCTCATGAACCCCCTTTTGCAGTATACCTCAATGTGACTCTGCCTTACTTATGTTTTCCCTGATTTCTATCATGAACCTTTTGTGCAAAGTAGTTGGCTATCCTAAGTTGTCTGATCCTGTGTTGGTTCTGATATTCATGATATACTGATACCATTAGCTAATCCCTTGGTTCCCTAAACCCCTATAAGAATTTTCATGCTCCTGTAACTATGTGTGCACTGCATGTGCTCTATGTGTCCCCAATCCCCATCACACATGTGTGTAGGTTTGTTCTTCCTATTTTGTTTATGTGTTCTTTAAGTATTTTTGAGTTTGATTTTGGTTCTATGTTTGATTTGTTGTTGTTTAATTATATAACTCCCTCTCTTTTCAAAAGTTTTTTTACTGAATGACTCCCTCTTTCATTTCACAAAATTGTTTCAAGCAAGTCCCTTTTAACATTGTTTCCTTACTAAAACCTTTTCAAAACTATGTCAAGCGCTCTCGCTCTACTCCTAGGTATTTAAGTTATGCCCCTCTAATGTGTGACTGCTTAGGGACCCCTATGAGATCCCTCTGAACTCTAATGCATTAGGGTTGGCGCTTCCACACTGCACTTACTCAATTATGGTGGTGAAGTCTGGGTGTGAGCACTGCCCGGGATCCCTTGAGGTCCTTAGGGAACTCTGACACACCCGGATATGAGAAAGGCCATGAAACATTTGGGCATTTGAGGTTCTGAGAATTTGGGCCTGTTTTCATGCTCCCTATAGTGTAACTTCTTATTTTCTCTTATCTATTTATGTATTTCATTCAATATTAGTTTGTAATAAATGTTGTAAACGAATATTAGGGATGGATAGTGAAAAATGGGGGGATAGTTATGTCTGTTGTCAATATCCATGGAGGTAGAAACCATGCCTTAGGTTTACATTTCCTATGTGCGCATTAGAATCCATGTTTAGGGCCAATACATTCTAAGCATGTCATGCATTAGATATTATGTTCTTAGGTTTCCTGTTTTCAGCATCTCATTTGACATTATTTTCATCACAGAAATCCTGCTTCTAGGCTAAATAACAACATTAACATGAAAACTGTTGCTACTGCATATTCTGAAATCATGCTGTAACAATCTGCGCATCTAGAAGTCATGTTTTTTTTAGGAATTTTGCATATAAATCATTCTGCATCTTATCATGTTCATACTAGATACCCTATTTTAGGATCTCACTAAGTCACACCTAGCTAAACTACTGATGCATGAAAAAGGGACATAAGACAGTCTCACATATGATTATCCTCTGTTAGATAAGCTGGTAATAACCCATGTGTCTTTGCAACACTTAGAACAGCATGCTTTAGGTAAAATAACTTCTAAACTGTTTTTAATAATTCTGGTGATTATTGTGCATCCCCCCCCCCACCTAAGCAAGCCTTAGGTAACCAACCTTTTTTTTTTAAAACTGGAAAATTGTTTCCTTTTTTTTGTGTTTGCTGCCCAATGGTTAACAGGCTTAAAATCAGTAGGCAAACTGATTAGGGCCCCTGCTTCTGGGTTTGTAAAATTGAAATTGCATATGTATGTGTTTTGATATTCACTTAGACATCATGTTTTAGGATCCTGCTTAATAATACTACCCTTGTTATTGTTTGAGGCGTGTTGTTTACATGCAATATTTGTGGAGGTAAACCTGAGCCTCTTAATTGCTTCTTTCCTATTTTTATCTGCTAAAGTCCTATTTGTTCTTGCCTGTCGCCTAGTATTTTCTCGTTTTAAACCTTAGGGGTCTGTCTAGAACTGCCTATAGGTAAAGGCCCTAGTCTCTTCCAGGGCCATTAAGAAGGGGCGGGTAACAGCATGCATAGAGGTCGTTAAATAAACTCGCTTAATAACCACTAAGGGGTGGGAAGGGTAGACATGGATATGATATCTGGTGCGCTAATGCCACGTGTAGCCCCTCTTCTGAGGAGTGATTACCGGTCACTATACTGATGTGATCCTATAGGATAAACAAACTAGGACCCCCATCCCCCTATCCCCTACACATGTGTGTTTAGGTTGTAAAACCTCCGAAATTTTGTATATGTGCTTAAACTTTAAATCTTTTAAACTTAAGCACATATGTGTGCTTGGACTGAAAATCTTCTCAAAACCTTCATCTATTTACCTATGTGTTTATTGCTTATATGCTATCTGTTCACAAAGTTTGTTTGGGCCGGGAACCACAGTTGTGGACTTCGAGGGGTGCTTAACACCTTCCCTTGAAGTAATTTCAAGCCCTTACCCTATCTCTGGTTATCTAATATGTGTTTGTAAATAACTTTTAGTAGGTTCCTAACGCACCTTAACTCGTTAGGTGGTGACTCTTCAATTCCTTATCCCTTTCCCAAAAGGAAACGAGTTGTCCCAATAATATCGAATACCCTGAACGATCCGAAAGGGGAGGAAACAGGGGGGCGCGACAACAATTATATTTGATTTATGGTTCTAAAAATACGTGATTTATTCTAATACTAGTCGTTAGGTAAGGAAATGCTAAGTGTAAGTATTAGAGAAATGATAAACAAACCAATACGGTCACAAGAATGGGGACCTCGAACTCGGCAGTATCGGGCCTCGAGGGTAGCCTTCGGCATTCGTTAATGAAAAATAAGTGAAGAACAATAAAATGAATGCAATAAATGAATAGAATAAATCTATAGGGTAATTGTTGAGCATATCTAGGCAAGAAAAACAGAGAATGTTCTATTGTATTGAATATTCATGTCCCTTACAAAATTATAGGGGTCCCCTTTATATAGGAGTGGGAATTCCAACATAGTACATGTCTAATCATGACAAGGAAATGCTACTGGTACAGCTGTATAATGGCTCAGTACGGACTTGTACTATTCTTGCAGACCTTGTCAGCTCTAACCATGTGCCCTTGAGAATTTTTTGCCTTTCCATGACGGTCATCCATTTTCATACTGCCTCGAGGTATGCTGTGATGGGCCCTCGAAGGGAGTACTTTGAAGTCGAGCCTCAGACTGTGCTTCGAACCCCTCGAAATCGAGATTGGGATGTCATAGAGGCTCTAAGATCGGACTTCCCCGATTTTGGCCGTATACAAGTGTGTAATGCTTGAGAGAGGGTATGAATTCAGGTATTTGTTGAACAACATCACTCCTAATTTATGTGAGAGATTAATACGGAGGGTTTAAAGACGGGATTAGAGATAACAAAACCTTGGTGTGATCGTAGTGAGGGGTTAATTAGTTCCAACTAGCGTAGTTCGAGAGAATATGTCTAGTAAATTGTGGTAGTTGCTCGAGAGAGAGCTACGACGCCCAAACTACTCAAGATCGGTAGAGAATTATTAGGCGAAATTATAGAAGACATAGTAGGAAGGATTCTGACAATTAGTGAAATCATAACTCTAGACATCCTTAACTTAGTCTCCAACCCTTAGTACCTTTAGTTGTTAATCGACTACATTAATTTGTTAGTTAATTAGATATAAGAATCTTAATATTTATAACTTAGGAACTGTTCGAGCTTGTATTCTTAGTAATACTAAACAGTTGTAGCTATACTTTAGTTCTCTACGGGACTCGACTCCGGACTTTTAGACCAGATTATATTTGCAGCGACCGCATATCCTTTTTAGGATTAGAGTTGAGCATGATCAAATTTTGACACCGTTGTCGGGGAACTAACGGTGAAGTTGTAGGTGTACATATTGCTCTGTTTCAAGTTTGAACTTTTATTTTATTTCCTAGTATTTGATTTTCTTATTTTAGTTTTATTTGTTAATTTGAGAAACATGGCATCGTGGAATTATAAAAGTTTTGATATTGGTAATTCTACTGTTGATCTTCCTTGTGCGTATTGTGGAGGAAACCACCTGTGGCAAGATTTTCAAAATATTTCTGAGAGTGTGTTATGTGTACCAACACATTATTTATGTGTGGAAAGTGTGTGATGGTTAAGGTGGTCGCTTTCATGGTTGTGCTTATATTTCTTATCCTCCCCCAACCCCTTACTATGATGGTTCTATTTTTTCTTGTGAAGTTAATAGGAACAAAGAACCCAGGGATGGTGATCTTAAAGAGATCAAGGATATTCTAAGGTGCCTTGTGGAACAAAATAATGAGAAACAAGTGGACATACAAAGGCAAGATGCTACTACTCGCAACCTGGAGGCACAAGTGAGTCAACTAGTTGAAGCATTTAATGTTCAAAAAATCAATATTGGAGATGGCCGCCAAGAAGATCAAGAATTAGATACTGAAATTGAGGTGTTAATGGAGGAGGTCAGAAACCAATGATCTATCCAACTAGAATTTGAGGATGATGATGTTGACAAGTAATACTAGAGCCAGCCAAGGACGTTGAAGATACAAATTTAGTTGATTGTAGTGTGATTGGTGTTGAAGAGGTCAAAAATCTTGAAGTTCATGTATTTGAGCGCGTTGGACCTCATTCCAAACACTTCTCTACATTATGTTCAGATGGTGAAATGAGAATTGATCCATATGAGCATAAAAAGAAGTCAAGCAAAGAGGTAGATGAGCCTTATATTTTAAAATTTTCAAGGCCGTCTAGGCAAGGTGACACTTCTCGGTCGAAGCCAAAAAGTGCATGAGAATATATTTAACTTTTGGCTCGCAGTAATTTGTATCACCCCAGGAGCATAATCATAAGCTTGAAGCAAAATTTGAGATTCAATTCATAAGCTCGAGGTGGAGGCACAAAGTGACTCGCGTTGTGCCACGACGTTAAATCAAGCACTTGTTGAGAGGCAACCCAGCTTTACTGCTTTTTTTATTTTTAATTATTTTATTATTATTGTAGCATTGTTTTTTATTTCTCTAGGAGCATGGAAAACAAGGACATTGGAAAAAAGGAAGCAAGTGAGATGGTCAGAACTAAGTGTGGGATGCCCGCACAAAGAATCAAGTCTGGGAGAAGGCTGAGTACCACATGAGCTGCTAATGCTTCGGCCTTTGGCCTATCAGGGAGTTTCTTACACCCTCTTATATTTATTGATGTGCATTGGGGACAATGCAAAATTTTAACTATGGGTGAAGAGACTGTTTGGGTGATTTTCTATGTTATTTTAATTGTGTTATTTTATGTGTGTTGAAAAAATAAAAAAATAAAAAAAGGTAGAAATAATCCCTCTTGATTTTTCTTACGGCCGCGGTTATGTTCCAAGGGATGACTCTTTGAGCCAGGTAGTAGTTTTTTCTTGTAGGTAGAATTTTTAAAACGTTTTGGACATTTCCCAATGATGGACTTCCTAGAAAGTTTTTTAAAGTGTTTAAAGTCCAACGAAAAACACAAAAAGATTTTCATTATTTTTTATTTTTGAATTGATAATGGAATAGGAAGAATCTTGAGTAATTTGTGATTTTGACATATTTTTATGCCAGGGCTTAGGTCTGGGATATTTGAACTGAGTACTTTCTTCATGATCTTTGTAATTATATGCCTTGAAAATTGTGTGCTTTTTTTTACACTAAGGCTCATTTTTTACTCTTGTGATTAATTCTCATGTGCTTAAATTTTATGATGATTGTGTTAGTTGCTTTAACTTGAGAGTCTTGGTTCAAGCCGTCTTAAGTGAGTCATGCGCATTGTGTGAGGTGAGATTTTAGTATACTCTGTACCATCCTTGTGAGTCTAGAACTTGCCCCGTGTGTGAGTCAAATCGAAATGATTAAATCTTTTAAGTTTGGGAAGTGATATAGGATTTCTTTGATTGACCATTTAGCCCATTTTCCTACCAGTGCCAATATTATCTATATTCACCCCTTTTGAGCCTGCAGACCTTTTCTTTGGCAACCACATTACGAGCCGAATCCTCTTTGTTCTTAATCAAATCTTGTTAAATATTTACCTCCGAAAGCACTTAAGTAGCTAGAAGAGTAAAGAAAGAGATTGGGTAGCGTTTGAGTGGAACTATAGAAAGGCCAATAAGGTGCACTTGTGTATAAATAAATAAAAATGTACTGGCCAGAATACCATATTAAGGAGAGTAAAAAAATAAAGAATAACACCTTCATATCTTTGTCTGGGCTAGTAAATATCTATATGTATGTGCTTAATGAAGAAGAACCTAAATATTTATGGTTTCATGGTAAGACATTGAATTGATCAAGACAAGAAGGTGCTTAAAAGTGAAATGTAGTGTATTAAAGTGCTTATGAGGGTTAGTCACTATTTTCTCAAATATAGCCTACCCGTCCCTTAGCCTACATTACAACCTATAAAGTCGTACTTAATCCTAGACTTTGCAAGATCAAATTAGTGGAGACTTATACTACGGGCAATCCTATGGTACGAACTTGGATGGCATAAGAGTTTCTTTGTAAAAGTGAGAAAATTCTTCCAATTTGAAAGTCCTTAAAATACACTTGAACTTATATTTGAGTGTGTGGACTACTTCCTCTCTTTGGTTTGTTGGTGAGGACATATGATTTGCAAAGGATTAGTAGAGACCTTGATTTTTGAGTTGGCACAAGAATCGAATCATAGTGTGGAATGTATTATTGTCAATGTTTTAGGCGAGGATGTTAAAAAGAGTCACATGAATATTTAAATGATATTGGCATGAGTTCAAAACTTGAGGAAAGGTATGAAGAGTGAATATGATGGGTTATAAGCGTCATATAAACCATTGTCATTGGTGTGATGTTGGAGTATGTTTTAAAATGTGTTTCTTGTATATGAGCTCAATTTTAAGTTGCTCGAGGATGAGCAAGAGTGTAAGTGTAGGGTGGTGATAAAGGATGAAAAATGCATGTTTTGAGTGTGTTTGTGTTTTCTTGTGTGAATTGCGGGAGTTCACACTGCTTTCGAAGTGAAAATATGCTCATTACGTGTTTCTTATGTGTATGAACAAAGTTATGCGAAAAAGGATCAAATAGGAGAAAAATTGGTGAAAAAGAGCTGAAGAGAAAAGTCTCGGACAGTGAAGCGAGGTTCACTTCGTCAGACCCGGATCGGATAAGAATAAACCAACTTCTCCAAGCTGAAATAGGAGAAATAAAATCTACCCCGTACAAACCCTAGTCGCTATAAATACATCCTAAAACGTGATTTTGGAAGGAGAGACACTACTTTGGAAGGAGAGAAAACTTTGGAGAGGCAAGAACACGCTAGGAGCAAGCTGAGAAGGATTCAACTTCACGTTTTTCCCTCTTTCTTCCTCTATTTCTATTATTGGTTATGAATTCTAGTATTGCAATTTTGCACACTATTATCTAGGGTTTTGATGGAACCTTTTGTAGGATAAATTCTTGTTATGTTTTTATATAATTGAGCCGTTGGATTTTTCTACTTGTTCAACTACGTGTTTATTGCTGTTGATTGAATGGTCATCAATTGACTGTGCCGATTTAGAGTGTATTGCTTGAGAGAGTGTATGCATTTAGGTATTTTTGAACAACATCACTCCTAACGTATGTGATAGATCAATACGGAGGGTTTAAAGAAGGGATTAGAGATAACGAAACCTTGGTGCGATTGTAGTGGGAGGTGAATTAGTGCCAACTAGCATAGTTCGAGAGAATATGTTTAGTAAATTGTGGTAGTTGCTCGAGAGAGAGCTACGACGCCCAAAGTACTCACAATCGGTAAAGAATAATTAGGAGATATTATAGAAAACATAGCGGGAAGAATTCCAGCAATTAGGAAAATCATAACTCTAGACCTCCTTAACTTAGTCTCCAACCCTTAGTACCTTTAGTTGTTAATCTATTACTTTAATTTGTTAGTTAATTAGATATAAGAATCTTAATATTTATAACTTAGGAACTGTTCGAGCTTGTATTCTTAGTGATACTAAACATTTGTAGCTAAACTTTAGTTCCCTGCGGTATTCGACTCTGAACTTTTAGACCAGATTATATTTGCAGCAACCACAAACAGTCATCATGTTCAAAGATATCGGCAGACAGTCATCATGTTCAAATTTCAGAATTTTCAGTAGATTATCAAACAATCAAACTAATAGGCACAGAAGAGATTTGTCACGACCCAAAACCAACCCGGTCATGGTGGCGCCTATCGTGGAACTAGGCAAGACCATACACACTCAAACAATTGGATTTTTCATTAAAAATTAGGTAAAAGCCTTTTCAAACTGAAATTTGAATAAAAGAGATAAACTCAAAACCATAATGCGGAAAAAAAACCCCGACATTGGGTGTCACCAAGTCATGAGACAATACTACATCTATTCTGAAATTTAACAAGACAACATTGTCTGGAAATAGCCAAAAATACACAAAAAGGAGGATAAGGAAGGAGAAAGGCGGAACTGCGATCGCCAGGCAGCTACCTCGCTATCTCTGATGATAATCCGCGACCGGAATAGTCAACAGCTGCTACCGTGGTCTTAGATACCTGAATCTGCACACAAGGTGCAGGGGGTAACGTGAGTACACCAGCTCAGTAAGTAACAAGTCCAAACTATGGACTGATAGGTAGTGACGGATTAAACCACCACAGATAACAAAACCAAATTGTACAGTAAAGTAGACATGCTTTCCGTTCAAGTATTCAGCTCAGGAAGTAAAGTAAATGCAAATCTAAACAATGTAAAGTGATAAGCTCAGCATATCTCTAAGTTCTAATGCACAGAATGCATGAAAATGTACCACGTACCTCCACTCTCAAGTGCTCAACCACTCGATACTGTATATGGCCACCAGGCCCAAGGAAGATCCATCCCGGAACATATACGCATTGCTGACAACGAACTCTCAGGACCGAGGAAGGCCATTCCATCCCTATGGAGAAGATCCATCTCCAAGTATAAATACTTCGGACAAGATCCATGTCCAGGGAAGATACATCCCTCAAAATATCATCTGCGCACACTGGGGGTGTGTTACAGACTCCGGAGGGGCTCCTACAGCCCAAGCGCTACCACAATCATCAACATAACCACTGCGGCGTGTAGCCCGATCCCATAACTGTCACTCATAATCAGGCTCCCGGCCTCACTCAGTCATCACTCTCCAATCTCACACACACGGGCTCACAATGCCATGAAAATAGCCCGAAATAATGATATGATGTGCCAAATAATAACAACTGAGACTGAGACATGATATGATATGCATGAATAAGACTGAGTACAGAATATCAATGAAACTAATGAGATGACAGCAAGAAATGACCACTCGGGTCTCAACAGTATCGGCGTGAAGCCTTAACAAGATATCTAGCATGATTTGCAGCATATTCACTTAATCACATGATAGAAACACGGATATCAGCAAGAAAGAATCACTAAGCGGTGACATGGAATGAATTAGGCCACAATTCTCACGGTGCACGCCCGTTACTTGGCATGTGCGTCACCTCAGTACTAATCACATAACACATAGCTCGAGGTTTCGAACTCTCAGAACTAAGTTTGGAAGCGTTACTTTCCTCAATCAAGCCAAAATCCTACCTCGCGACTCCCTTGCCGCTCGAATGGGCCTCCAACACTCCGAATCTATCCAAAATCAGTATAATATACGCTAAAGGAATGAATTCCATATGAAAATTATCAATTTAGACCAAAAATACCGAATTCGGTTCAAACCGGTCCCCGGATCCACGTCTCAGAATCCGATAAAAATTACAAAACTAGAAATCTCATTCACTCACGAGTCCAACCATATCAAATTTATCAACATCCGACTTCGAATCGACATTCAATTTCCAAAAATCTATTTTATGAAGTTTCCCCAATTTTTCCCAAATTTCCACCTCAAGGTACTAATCAAAGGATGAAATTATTGATATATCCATTTATTTTAACCAAATCCGAGTTAGGATCACTTACGCTAATGAAGTTCTTGAAAAACCTTTTAAAAAATCGCCACAAACCGAGCTCCCTAGGTCTAGAATGTGAAATAAATCCCTAATTCCCGTATTTATAGTGCACCCTCTGAACCTTCACCGCGGTCTGCATAATTCCATCGCGACTGCGCACTCCTCACCGTGATCCGCGTAATTCCTGCCGCGGCCGCGGACCCTGAACCGTACCTTTCGCGGTCCGCACAAATCCACCGCGACCGCCTTCTCTCTTCCGCGGCCCGCGAAATTTCCACCGCGGCCACATAATGCCTCCGCGGTCCGCACCAATTTTATGCTGTCCGCACTCCCTACACCAGAAACCCAACACCAGTAATATCAGCAGCTTTTTCGACAACCAAACCCATCCGCTAACTATCTGAAACACCCCCGAGGCTCTCGGGACCTAAACCAAGCATACCAACACATTACGTAACATCATTCAAACTTAGTCAAATCTACGGATCACCCAAAATAACACCAAAACACCAAGTTACCCTCGGATTTCAAGCCTAAGAACTTTTAATTTCCCAATTCCACAAACGACGCTGAAACCAATCAAATCATGCCCGAATGATCCCAAATTTTGCACACATGTCACAGATGACTCTACGAACCTATTCCAACTTCCGGAACTATTTCGACCCCGAGATCTAATTTTCCACTGTCGACCGGAAATCAGCAAATTTCTAATTTCGCTAATTCAAGCCTAATTCTACCACAGACCTCCAAATTACATTCCGAACACGCTCCTAAGTCCAAAATCACCTAACGGAGCTGTCCGAACCATAAAAACTCAATCCGAGATCGTTTACTCATAAGTCAACATCCGGTTGACTTTTCCAACTTAAACTTCTAAATAAGAGACTAAGTGTCTCATTCCACTCCAAAACCACTACAGATCCGAGCCAACCAACCCGGTGCAACATAGTAAAGTTGAACAACACTTAAAGAAGCAGAAATAGGGGAAACGAGACTATAACTCTCGAAACGACCGACCGGGTCGTTACAAGATCCTACGCTGCACTCAACCACACACAAAGGCGGACCTACACTAGGGGTTGAGGGGTCACGGGACCCTGTTAGCCTCGGAAAAAATCTTATATATATTTATTATAAATAGATATATGTATAGTGAGGACCCCTCATATATTTTTCTTGGCCCCTTAAAACATGAAAGTTGAACGGGAGGACTGGTAATAGCATACATTGCAAGGTCGCTCCTGCATTAGATACTCGGGATTGAATCCATTTGGGCGTTATATTCTATTTTAAGTTCTTTTTGTTTCTTCTTTTTTTTGGGTTACTTTTTCTTAATTCAACGATACTTACTCCTTTTTGTTACCTCACTACTACTCCCTCGGTAGTTAGTCTACTACTTCCTTAATAGTTAATTGATTAATTTTTTTCTTTTATCTTTTTTGAATTAATTTACTATCAATTTATTTTATTCTTTTTCAAATTCCTCCTTATTTAAAACTTTCTCTTTCTTTAAAAGTTTTATCTCATGTTCATATGGGAGAGAGGTAAATTAAAGAACTAAGCATGGTAGGGAAGCAAAACATATTATTTTACAAGAATGAAATGAAGTTGGATCCACATAATTACCAATAAAGTTTAACTTTTGAAGATAGTAAAATGCAAAATAACTTGGATAATTTCATGTGTGTTTTCCATATGAAAATTTGCAAGTGGCTTATGATTTTCTATACATCATGAAGATATATACTTTTTCAATTCTAATTAGTGATACCTAAATATTTAACTAATTAACATCTAATTAGCTAGAATCACGTTGGGATATTCTATATAAAAATTTACACATTAAAGTTCAAACTTTGCCGAAGGTCTATCGAAAACAATCTTTCTGCCCTTCCAGGATAAGGGTAAGATTGCGTACATCCTACGTCCCCAAACCTCACTTGTGGATTACACTAGGTTGTTGTTGTTGTAAGGTTCAAACTTTGCACGGGTTGCATATATTATAATTACAATGAGTTCAAGTATGAGCGTATAGTTTTATGCTAGTGCCAAATTAGTTATGTTAGTAAATATTGGATTTCTATTTTCTTGGTATATATCATAATCATCATATTTTCAAAGAATTAGTACGTCAAACTTTGCCACTGGTAATTGGCATATCTAAAGGCAATGGTGTCCTTGTATTGTTCAAATCCTGGGTCCGCCTCTGACAGCACATAAGACAATATTGAATCAACACTCACAAAGCTCGCAATACCGGTAGTATTCACATCTCCTATTATCAACTTAGGTAGATTCATAACTCCTGAATGCTTCTCAACCTTTGGCTTTTATCATATAGGAAATCAACACCAAAAGAAAAAAATATCAAGGGAAAAGAATGGACATGAGGTGAAGCTTTCTTCAATGTATTTTGTTAAATAGTGTGACTAGAAGCAAATTCAGGAGCAAAATTCAAAGAGAACAACAATAGAGTAACAGGAATTCGAACGACCATCAACAACGCGACGAACTCGAATCAACCTCGGCTCAATCTAACTCCATCATTTTGAAACCAACAATCCGAAATTGAAAGAAAGAAAATAGAAATATTTTTATTTGAACTCAATCACAAATTAACATTCAAAACAAAGAATTTTTTTTTTGTATATTGATCACAAACTCTAGTATTAAAAAGGATATGCGATCGCTACAAATATAATCTGGTCTAAAAGTTCGGAATTGAATCCCACAGAAAACTAAGGTTCAGCTACAATTGTTTAGTATCACTAAGAATACAAGTTCGAACAGTTCCTAAGTTATAAATATTAAGATTCTTATATCTAATTAACTAACAAATTAAAGTAGTAGATTAACAACTAAAAGTACTAAGGGTTGGAGACTAAGTTAAGGAGGTCTAGAATTATGATTTTCCTAATTGTTGGAATCCTTCCCGTTATATCTTCTATAATTTCGCCTAATTATTCTCTACCGATCGTGAGTGCTTTGAGCGTCGTAGCTCTCTCTCTCGAGTAACTACCACAATTTACCAATACTATGCGGATTGAAAGAACCAGAGGATCTCCGAGAAGGTAGACAGGTTTTGAAAAAGTATTGTTAGAACTGCTACATTAGAGCATCTGATAAACCCATGAGTTTGCTTCTCCAATTAGGGATGGCAATGGGGCGGGGCGGGGCGGGGCGGATCTAGCAAAATCCACGAAAATTTTAACCTTTCCCGCCCCATTTTTTCAGTTTTCAACCTGCCCCACCTTGTCCCATTTAATTTTTTTTTCTTTCTCCGATAAGATAGACAGGTTTTGAAAAAGTATTGTTAGAACTGCTACATTAGAGCATCTGATAAAATGAGTTTGCTTCTCCAATTAGGGATGGCAATAGGGCGGGACGGGGCAGGGCGGGTTTGGCAAAACTCACAACAATTTCAACCTGCCCCGCCCCGCCCCGCATAATTATTTTTTCAGTTTTCAACCCGCCCCACTTGGACCCGCCCCGCCCACTTATTTTTTTTTTCTTTTTCTCTTTAATTTTTTTTCTAAAACAAAATAGTTTGGAATTTTATTATTTTATAAAATGGAGAGATTAACAAAATCACATAAACATAAAACTGAGAGAGTATTAAGTTAATCTTCCAAAATAAATGGGTTACTATCATTTCCTATTACTAATACGATATCTTGACTTATGTAATATCATTTTTGGTAAGACTTATGCAAATTGGTTAATTATAAATCAAAATAGTATTTGTGCTAGTGAAGAAGAATGTAAAATTATAGTTGAAATGATTGCTTTGTTTCAAAAAAGATAAAATTTAAAGTTGCCCCGCATTGAACCTGCAACCCGCCCCGCCCGCTTTAGAAATTTTAAAAATTGTTTAACCCGCCCG
>ML385715.1:74111-90107 GCA_005239525.1 Nicotiana knightiana | reverse complement strand
CCGTCTTCTATGCCCCCCCCCCCCCCCTCCCAAAACCCAACCCCAAAAGAAAACTTCAATTAATTATTGTTCACAATATTAATTACAATCCATGTGCTAGCAAAGAATACAAACTGTATTTGTAAAATAATTCTGGAGAAAATAAAATAACATATAAACAGAAATATAAACGAAACAGAAGTTAATCCGAGCCCACTGAATTCATAGTGTTTCCTTAAGGAATTTACCCCCTCCTAGTACCCAAGGTTGTGGATTATTTCCTCCCAGGATAGAACGAATTACACACTGGTGTAGTGGTACTTCAAACCCCAATGTTTCAGCGAACACAAAGTTCGGTAGCAAATCACACTTATTGTTCCTTTCTTTTAAGTTAAAAAATAATGCAGAAGAAAGGAGGAGAACTCAGAAAATCGTATGGGAAATCTGAGAGAATTGACCGGTATTTATAGTCAATGTTGGGCTGAAAACTGAAGAAGTGCAACTCTTCAGAATGGCTGTTTATGCAAAACGGCCATAGCATAAACGCCATAACATAAATGGCTATTTGCGCAATAATAAACCGGGGATTCAAGAGGGAGGTTAATTTTCAGTTACAAAATCGAAAAACAGAAAACGGATAACGGAAAAATATTTAATATTCTGTTGGATTTAATATTAATATTAATATTAGTATTTTGTTGGATTAATATTTTGTTATTAAAACGGATTTAATTACATTTCTGTTAATATTTACTATTAACAAATAAATTTGGTCCAAAAATTAATCGATCGATCGATCATTTGACCGAATCCGAATCTGAATCCGAAGTCGAGCCGAGCGAGCGAGCGACGACAACGGCGCGAGGATTGCCTTCTTCTCAACTCTTTAAGAGCTAGAAGAAGAGCAATTGCTTATATACCTATCAAAAATTTCTTCCTCTTCCAATATGGGACAATGTCCCTTTGTCAAGGAGAGAACTCAAATATTTTATTTTTCCCTCCATTTCCCATCCACCCTCTTTTAAGCTATATTAATGCTTAAAAACCCAACAATCCCCCACATGAATAGGGAATTACTATATCATGGAAATATGCATGAAAAACTATGTGATTCGCAAGCAAGGATTAATTGCATCTGGATAAGTAGGTTTCCCTTTGAACTTTTCGTAGTAAACTTATGTCGGATATACTCGGTCAATCGGTAGATTTGATATCTTTGAACCATCAAACTTTGGTGTATACCTAGACAACCATAAGTCACACAACCAACCCTTAACTGTCTTTGGTTCTCATTGTTGTGTTCGTTTCAGCCATGAACACCGCCTGATTTCATAAGTGCGTAGAGAACTGGCCTTTCAAAATTCTCCTTGAAGCAGCTAACACTTCACACTTACATAGGTGATTCCTATACATGTCATCTCGTAGATACACTATTTAATATATCCCGTATCAAATTTAAAAATTATTAAAAAGCCTCAATGTTTTATCCTTTATACTGAACATTGTCCCATCACGAGAATGGACCAAAAGTTTAGTTGACAATGTTGAACCGTCATTAATGACTTTGTTTGATCTCCTTGAACCTAGATCTTGAGATGTCCAGTCTTCTAGGTATAGTTACCGCCACAATGACTTGTTCTCGATCATAGTCTCATTCCCCTTGATGATTTATCAACTACCTCTCTAGTTAGGCCTTTTGTAAGTGGATCTGACACATTATCGCTTGACTTTACATAGTCAATCGTGATAATTCTTCTAGAGAGTAATTTTCTAACGATTTTATGTCTTCGTCGTATATGACGAGATTTACCGTTATACATAACGCTCCCAGCCCATTCAATTGCCGCTTGACTATCGCAATGTATGCATATTGGTGCCAATGGTTTGGGCCAAAATGGAATGTCTTCCAAGAAATTCCAGATCCATTCAGCTTCTTCACCGTCTTTATCTAAGGCTATGAATTCAGCCTCCATTGTAGAGGGGGAAATACAAGTTTGTTTGGACGACTTCCAAGATGCCGCTCCTCCACCAATAGTGAATACATATCCACTTGTGGACTTAGAATCAGTTGAACCGGTGATTCAATTTACATCACAGTATCCCTCAATCACCGCAGGATATTTACAGTAATGCAAAGCAAAGTCCTTGGTATGTTCTAAATATCCCAAAACTCGTTTCATTGCCATCCAATGAGATTGACCTGGATTGCTCGTGTATCGACTCAATTTACTTATAGCACAAACTATATTTGGTCGTGTACAATTCATGATATACAGTAAGCATCCCAACACGCGAGCATAATCCAATTGTGATATGCTTTGGTCTTTGTTCTTTGCTAATGCAAGATTCACGTCAATTTGAGTCTTTGCAACTTTAAACCCTAAGTTCTTGAATTTTTCAAGTACTATCTTAATATAATGAGATTATGACAATGCCAGACCTTAAGGAGTCCTTCATATCAAACTTGCCAGTTAGCATACGCTTAGTCGCATTTATGTTGGCAATGTCATTACTCATTATCAGTATATCATCCACATATAAGCAAACAATGACTATGTGATTTGGAACATTTTTAATGTACACACATTTATCACATTCATTTATTTTAAAACTATTTGACAATATTGTTTGGTCAAATTGCCATTATTTGGGTGCTTATTTTAGTCCGTAAAGAGACTTAACAAGTCTACATACCTTCTTTTCTTTACCTGGAACCACAAACCCTTCAGGTTGTTCCATGTAGATTTCTTCCTCCAACTCTCCATTTAAAAGGGTCGTCTTAACATCCATTTGATAAATTTCAAGACCATAAACTGCAGCTAACGCTACTAACGTTCGTATGGACGTAATTCTTGTAACTGGAGAGTATGTATTAAAATAATCAAGACATTCTCATTGTCTATACCCATTGACCACAAATCTTGCCTTATATTTGTTAATAGTGCCATCATCTTTCATTTTCCTCTTAAAGATCCATTTAGAACCCAACGGTTTATTTCCAGGAGGAAGATCAACCAATTCCCATGTATGGTTGTTCAATATGGATTCTATTTCACTATTGACTTCCTCTTTCCAAAATAATGATTCCAAAGAAGACATAGCTTCTTTAAATGTTCGAGGCTCATTTTCCAATAAGAAAGTCACAAAATCTGGTCCAAATGAAGTAAACGTTCTTTGACGTTTACTATGTCTTGGATCCTCCTGATTAAATGTACTTTCTTTTGTTTCTTCCCGAGGTCGTTTAGATCCTTCACAAATTGACTCACATTCCTTTTTATAAGGATATATATATTTTCAAAGAACTCAGCATTATCTGATTCTATAATCATATTATTATGAATGTCGGGATTTTCTGATTTATGTACGAGAAATCGATATGCTTTACTATTGGTCGCTTATCCTATGAAAACACAATCAACGGTTTTCGGTCCTATTTCTACCCTTTCGGGTTTAGGAACTTGCACAATTGCCAAACAACCCCACACTTTAAAATAATTCAACTTGGGATTCCTTCCTTTCCATTTTTCATATGGAATTGGATTGTATTTTGCTATGGGGTACTCGATTTAGTATCCGATTAGCCGTAAGAACGGATTCCCCCCACAATTTTTGTGGCAAACCAGAACTTAACAACAATGCATTCATCATCTCCTTTACTGAACGATTCTTTCTTTCCGAAATACCATTGGATTAGGGAGTGTAAGGGGCAGTAGTTTGATGAATAATTCCATATTCTAAACATATTTCTTCAAAAGGAGATTCATATTCACCACCCCGATCACTTATCATTTTGATTTTCTTGTTAAGTTGCGTTTCAACTTCATTTTTGTATTGCTTGAATGTGTCTATTGCTTCATCTTTAGTATTAAGTAAGTAAACATAGCAATATCGAATACTATCGCCAATAAAAGTTGTGAAATACTTCTTTCCACCACGAGATGGTCTTGACTTCATGTCGCAAATATCTGTGTGAATTAAGTCTAACGGATTTGAATTCCTTTCAACTGACTTATAAGGATGTTTAACATACTTAGATTCCACACATATTTGACATTTTGATTTGTAGCATTCAAACTTAGGCAATACTTCTAAGTTAATTATTTTCCACAAGGTTTTATAATTGACATGACCCAAACGTATATGCCATAATTCATTTGACTCAAGTAAGTAAGACGAAGCTGAAATTTTATTATTATTCTCAACAACCATTACATTCAGCTTGAAAAGGCCCTCAGTGAGGTAACATTTTCCTACAAATATTTCATTCTTACTTATTACAACCTTATCGGATATAAAGACACATTTAAAACCGTTCTTAACAGCAGAGACTAAGTTTTTCCTAATCTCGGGAACATGAAGGATGTTGTTCAAGTCACCACCTTGCCAGAAGTCATTTTCAGAAATATCTTCCCACATCCTTCAATTTTGGCCATTGCAGCATTTTCCATAGAAAGCGTCTCTTCGGGTCCAATAGGAGCATATATAGCAAACGCTTCCCTAACAGCACAAACATGGTGAATGGATCCAGAATCAATCCACCACTCCTTAGGATATCCCACCAGGTTGCATTCAGAAAGCATAGCACACAAGTCATCAACATCTTCGTGTTTTTCAACCATGTTTACTTGACCCTTCTTCTTGTCTTTCTTCGGATCACGACAATTTGTAGATTTGTGTCCAGTTTTCCCACAGTTGTATCAATTTTTGTTGAACCGTTTCTTGTTTGGGTTGTTTTTCGGTCCAGAAGCCTGCTTCCTCTTTCTCTTATTTTGAGAAGTATCCTCAACAATGTTTGCTCCCATTATTGTTGAGTTTCCACGGCCTCTCTTTTCAGCAGCTTTGTTGTCCTCTTCGATTCTTAACTGAACAATGAGATCTTCAAGCGACATCTCTTTGAGTTTGTGTTTCAAGTAGTTTTTGAAGTCTTTCCACAAAGGAGGCAACTTCTCAATCATTCCTGCTACTTGGAATACTTCATTGATGACAAGACCTTCAATGAAAATTCTGTTAGTAAAAATACTAAAATTACTACTTTCAACATCAGTATTAATTCGACTTATACCTTCAGCAAGGAGATCGTGAATAATCACTTGCAATTCCTGGACTTGAGTAACAACAGACTTGCTATCTACCATTTTATAGTCCAAAAACTTAGCGGCAACGAATTTCTTCAACCCGGCATCTTCTGTTTTGTATTTCTTTTCAAGCGCAGTCCACAATTCTTTTGACGTCTCCACACCAATTTAGACGTTATACAAATCATCCCCAGTCCGCTAAGAATATAATTCTTGCACAGAAAATTAGAATGCTTCACGCCTCAATCAAGAGAAAGTGTTCATTCTCTAGAGTTTCATCCGGCAGAACAGAAACATCTTCCTTAATGAACTTCTGTAGACTTAAAGTAGTCAAGTAGAAGAACATATTCTGCTACCACCGCTTGAAATCAATCCCAAAAAAAATTTTGGGTTTTTCCGCCAATGCCAACGCCGATGTTCAGCTTGTCGATGCATTGGCAGTCACCATTGGAATAACATGGTTCCCATTGTCATTAGTCATTTCTGTAAAAGAATGACACAAATAAACATTAAAATCACGTAGATTTTAATCTCCAACGGCGTAGAAAACCACAAAGG
Organism: Nicotiana knightiana; assembly: GCA_005239525.1. NCBI lineage: Eukaryota > Viridiplantae > Streptophyta > Magnoliopsida > Solanales > Solanaceae > Nicotiana > Nicotiana knightiana. The sequence continues at coordinate 84,495 of ML385715.1, read as the reverse complement.
TTTTAATCCCCAGAACAGTGAATATAACCCAAATACAAAAAATAAGGATTAAATTCCTTAAGCTTGTTAGTAAGCTGTATTTGTAAAATAAATCTGGAGAAAATAAAATAACATATAAATAGAAATATAAGCGAAACAGAAGTTAATCCGAGCCCGCGGAATTCACAGTATTTTTTTCAGGAATTTAAGCCCTTCCTAGTACCCAAGGTTGTGGATTATTTCCTCCCATGATAGAATGAATTACATACTGGTGTAGTGGTACTTCAAACCCCAGTGTTTCAGTGAATACAAAGTTCGGTAGCAAATCACACTTACTTTTGCTTTCTTTGAAGTTAAAAAATAATACAGAAGAAAGGAGGAGAACTCAGAAAATCGTATGAAAAATCCGAGAGAATGGACTGGCATTTATAGCCAATGTTGGGCTGAAAACTGAAGAGGTGCAGCTCTTCAGAATGGTTGTTTATGAAAAATGGTCATAACATAAATTCCATAACATAAATGGCTATTTATGCAATATAAACCGAGAATTCAAGAGGGAGGTTAATTTTCAATTACAGAATCGGATAACGGAAAAACGTTTAATATTCCGTTGGATTAACATATTAAAACGGATATTTAATAACATTTCTGTTAATATTTACTATTAACAAATAAATTTAGTCCAAAAAATTAATCAATCAATCAATCATTTGATCAAATCCGAAGCCGAAGCCGAAGCCGAAGCTGAGACGAGCGAGCGACGACGACGACGGCGCGAGGCTTGTCTTCTTCTCAACTCTTTAAGAGCTAGAAGAAGAGCAATTGCTTATATACCCATCAAAAACCTTTTCCTCTTCCTCTTCCAATATGGGACAATGTCCCTTTGTCAAGGAGGGAAACTCAAATATTTTATTTTTTCATCCATTTTCCATTCACCCCCTTTTAAGTTATATTAATGCTTAAAAACCCAACAAATATTTCATTTGGACTAATATTTTAATTTATTTGACTAATTAAATTCTCTAACACTAAAATAATTAATCCTTTAGCAACGATCAAAACACTCGTTAGTGTGCAACCCCGTAGGTTCACTACTAAATCGGTAGTAAATTAATCATATTAACATACTAATCAAGGGTGGCATCTAGCAACACTCCTTAACGACCGGATAGAATGAAGTATACAACTTACTCTCAAGAACTAATAGAAGAATAAAGTAATATTTCCTTTTGTCCTTACAGCTTTGAGTTGCCCTAGGATATGGTTCAACTATCAAATCCTAATAAGCGACCAACTATCCGTGCATGTCAAATATAATCGATCATTGAATGATCTAAGAAACTCTTTTCTTCTTTCATTCAATTGCCCTGGCCAAGGTCTTAGTTTGGTCGTTTATAATTCTTGAAAACATGGAGCTTATACTCATTACCAAGAGTTGACAAATTCCATCATGATTAATCACTAATTCCACAAGTATTTAATCGTGCCCAATATCCTTTCAACTATCGTCGTAGGGCCATAGGTGTCTAGTATCAAAGTACAATAAAGAACTTGTCAATTACTATGACGATCTCAGGTCAAAGAAAACTCTTACATCACATTCTTCAAGAGAATATAATACTAAAAGTTTATGATAATTCTAACTATTTGGAATTATCCAATGAATTGGTTCAATGATCATATCTCTATATGCATCATCTATCTATGTGATTAGTTAATGAGATCAACTAATCCTTTATCCAATAAAGACGGTCACATAAATATTGATCTAACCGGATTACTAATGTCCAAATTAATATTTCTACGGTCAAGAACAAATTTAGATTAAATTATAAGAAATTTTACTCTCATTATCATAATCTCCATCATGATGTCAAGTCTCAAAATTTAATCAAGGAACTTATCAGATTAATCAAACAATTAATAATAACTATCATAAAAGAATATCGAATGTCATATATTTTTATATCAAATAACATTCATAAAAATATGTTCAAATCATCATATATGAGATTGGATTTATGACATATCTACTATATCTCTAACGGGGTCACAAAAATAACGATAAGCGGCAAATTCAACAAAATAGGTGAACAGGTGATATTTTTAGACCAAACCCGATTGTTTATGGGCAGTTTTGAGTAATTTTAATACGGGGGAGTGTAAGGTTAGTTAATTTATAAGATAATCTCTAAATAGAAACAAAATACTAGTTTTCTAAACGGCCAATGAAGCATAGAGCGGCTGCCTGTTAAAGTGAAGCATCATAGCTTATCTAGTTGGCTGTGTATATAATTGAAAAACACAATTATTGGCTGAACACTATATTATAATTATGGTTCTTGGATCAGACATATCCAAATTAGGGATTTGCCACCCAACAGCGAAACACTCGTACTATCTATAGAAATGAATTCATCTTGTTTTGTTCAAATACTTTTATCTTGTTTTGTTTTAGCAGTTGAATTCTTTTCAATGCCACTGAATATGGAAAAGCAAAAACGATAAGATCGATCGGCTCGTAAGGGGAAAATAAAAAGAAGTGAGAAAATGACAAAAATAACAGATGTGCAAGATTATAATTGAAAACGTGTTATTTGTACAGCATGTCTCTTTATAATTTTAAATTTAAGATAAATCTTCTACGTGTAAAAATAAATTTTTTATGTGTCATAAAATTAAAAATAATTTTATAAAAAGCTAAAAAAATCAATTGACCCATAATTGAACCGGGACGGAATTAGAGTGATGATACAAATATTGGTGTACTGCGGAGAACTTGTGAAGTTTGTGGAACGAAGCAAGCAAAAAACCAGGTGGCACAAGCTCCGCGCTAGATCCAAGGCTAGTCTACACCTGGACCCCATAGCCCTTACAGTTTGTTACTCCAGTTCCTAAGAGCCGCGTGTCACAAGCCAAAGTAGCTGACAATCTTAAGGCCTCAACTGACCAGGTGAAAACCACAAATATGGGACTCTGGCTATCTCCAACCTTAACTCCAAATTTCACACTACATTTTATATTAATATGGTGCAACATCAAATTTGTTCCCGCTGTTACATTATATTTTATACCAAAAGAAAATATTTCTTTTCATATTCTTCTCTCTCTTCTATATTATATTATTATCTTCTATTTAAATTTTATTTTTTATTTCCTTCAAACAAATTCTTTCTTTTTTCTTTTTTTAATATTCATCACATATAATTCACATTCACCACTTATATAATTATTTATTACAAAATTATTTTAAAGGATAAATTAACTAAAAGTGAAATCATTGATAAAGATAATTAAGTAAATATTACATCATAGTAAATTTAATTTAAGTACCACATAAATATTCACCTTTCGCTTCTATTCTCCCATAAATGCTCAATTAATGCATTACGAAGTGGGAAATGCGCATTTTATCCTTAATTTTTTGTGTCTAGCTAAAAATTAACTTATAATTTTATATAAATATAATATATCAAAAAATAGAATATAAAATTAAAATTATAAAGATCGTAATATAAAAATTAATTATATACACAATATATGATAAATTAAAAAATCAAAAAAATATAAAAATAAATAAAATAATATTAAACCAAATTTGGTGTTGATGAATAGTGTTGCACCAAATTTGGTGCAACACTATTCACACTCTGTAATGGTGCAAAATTTGGTATTGGGTTGGAGCAAAAAAATACTAAATTTTGCACCAAATATAAATTTGGTGCAAAAAATAATGCAAGGTTGGAGATGGCCTATGTCATACAAGTTTGACCATCATGTGAGAGTTTTTCTTTTTAGCATATTTGTGAAATTCAATCTCATTTAAAAAGTCTGAAAAGAAAGATGGGACCTGCTGGAGAGAGTTTGCTTAGTTACAATTGGAAAACAAATTGTTGGAGTTTCCTTGATAAGCTGCTGCTCCCTTGCATTTGCTTCGTCACCCCATCAGACTATATGAAAATTAATGCCTGCTCAATCACATACTGTTATATTCCTTTTATGTTGTTTTGCTAGTTTTTTAGATATTGTTCTTATTTTAAAAGAGGAAAGTAAAACCTTTGGTTATATTTAGTTTAGTCACCGTGCTTGACCAAATACTCGAGTTTTTTACTTGACTTTCAAACTTGTCGACTTTGATTTAGTCACCCTGCTGTTGGCTAAATTTTTTAATCTTTAAGATAATAGTTTAATAGTGTTATTTTTTTTTTTTAATAAAAACTTGTATAATCAGGTGAATCATAATCATAAAACAAAACAGAGTACTACTAATTGAAGAAATCGTAATTTTGATACATTGGATAAGTTCTACCTAGCATTTTCTCAGCTGATTTAATTATTAACAAATTTAAAAGGAGCCATACAAATATTCAATTTAATATGACAAAATACTGAAATACTTCCAACTTACTTAAATGGAAAAGCACCTGCAACGAAGCAATGCTATCTATAATAAAGATTTCTTCACCTTCATCAATTATGTCGAGTTTGAGTACTAAATTTTACCAGAAAGGTGGAACATTTTATTTTTCAGTTTTTAGTACTGTACTAGATTTTTTTTTGGTAAGAAAAACAAAAATGGAACATTTTTTTCCTTTTTTCCCCAATGAGCAACTGCTGTAGATTGAAGTCGGCACATACTAGAGTGGATAAATTCAATTATAACGTGGCGTTTTGATGATTTCTCTGGGGGTATAATGGTGAATTTATAAAGTTTAAACAAAAGAAGAGACGGATAGAGAGGAGACTGAAAAGAGAAGAACCTTATCCATTAAAACCTTTATAAAAGCAAATCAAAACTTCCTGCAAAACATCAATACACTGAGAGTGAAATAAGAGTATCCTTCTGACCCAAAAAAGAGAAGTATACGTTGCACCTTAACACAGAGCAACAATTTCACAATCATCTATACATACACGTGTCTGTATGTATACACGTTAAAATAGTTTTTTGAATTTCTTCGAAAATCATCAATGGCGGCTTCAAGGAGCTATTTCGCTGGAGCAAACTACCGATTCCTGTCGAGCGAGCGCGACGTTGCGATGATGAGTCCTGATTCGGCGTTCGAATTCGATGAATCGGACCTATGGAATTCAGCGGTTTCACAGTCGCCGGAGTTCCGTAAACCCGTTCAGAGTTCAAAAATCACGAGAAATCAGTGCGATACGAAGAGCCGCCGACGCGGTTCCGTAGCATCGGCGGCGTCATTACCGGTGAACGTGCCGGATTGGTCGAAGATACTGAAGGATGAGTATAGAGAGTATGGAAGGAGAGATAGCGATGATGATGATTTCAACGATGAAGACGGCGATGATTGGGAGAATCGGATTCCGCCGCACGAGTTTTTGGCGAAGCAGTTAGAGAGGACGAGAATTGCATCGTTCTCCGTGCACGAAGGAGTTGGCCGTACTCTTAAAGGTAGAGATCTGAGTAGAGTCAGGAATGCTATTTGGGAGAAAACTGGATTCCAGGATTAATTGATCTAACAGTGAGGATTTTTTCCCGATTTTCTTCTATAATTTTACAAATGTTGAACCTTTTTTTTTTCACTTGATGAAGACGATTTATACATCTTCAAGTTAAACCGAAATGGCTTGGCGAAGTGAATGCAAGCAACTAAATGTTGACAAAGTATACAAAATGTACTTCCAGATGACAAATAATTCACCTACTCACTCCATTTTCAAGGATAATCGAGTTCGTTCTATAAGTAATTAATTTAGTAATGAACACGTCACAATTTAAATTGTAATTAATGGACGAGTTTCATATCCAGGCTAGGCTATATCAAATTAAGATATTAAATTATTGTTTAGATTTTCTCCTATTTCCTGTTAATTATGTAAAAGAAGATATTTGGTGTAATATTGAAGTTGAAGAGTATGCAAACGAGTTGTACTACATTAACCAACAAAACAAAAGAGTTGTACTACATTTATCAAGAACACAAAACAACAAAAGCAAAAGAAAATCAAAAATATCACAAGCCATTTGGGTCAGTATAATCGTAAACTCCATTATTACTCATTCGGAAGATATTGTAATTTTGACAAACTACTCTTGGTGGTATATAATACTACGGTGGAGAAAAATGAACGTTAATTAAAACTATTTTCGTGCCAATATTGTTCAAGTAAATAAGCAAAATGAAGTTCTTCCTCTTTCTATATTGCTTCCTAGCTCGGTGGCTTTTTAGCTTGGGCAAATCAGCTTCTAATTAAGTGTATCATAGCTTAGTTTAAGTGAGTGGATTTTCAAATTTGTTTTGAAAAATTTGATTCGGGTGAAGTTTGGTTCGAAGATTAAAATGTGTTTGGACATTAGTTTTCAAAACATATTCTCAAATTTATTTTGGAAAAATAAGAAACATAACTTATATCCACAAGTTCTAAAAATTATTACAAATACCCAACAATATCATTATCAATAACATTCATTATGTTATCGCAATCCATAGTCCTGAACATAAATAAATTTGGTACAAAATTATTATTTTTATAATGAACTACATGATCCATATCAGATGACCGAGAAGACGAAGTAATATTGTTATAAAATAATAAATAGCGGGCTCTTTTATAAAATACAAAAGTTTTGGGCAATTTTTAAAAATGTAATAGTGATATTTTAGTCCAAAACCAGCTATTAAACTGGTTTTGAGATTTAGAATTTTGCCAAAATATAAGTAAAATCTATGACCAAACATGTTTTTGCCAAATAAAATCCAAATTTATTTTAAAAAAATCTATAACCAAACGGGTCCTAAGCCTTAAGCACGGCAAAATGGAGGTTACCCATCTATCCAAAAGCTTATCTAAACTACTGCTCTACTAAACTTATCCATAATCTTAATGCCATGGTAAAGAAAAAATTATTAATATCGAATAGTAGAAGCTCACAGCCTGGATATGCATTTATTAGTTATAAAGATTTTAGCTAGATATACGTTAGAAAAGGCAGTCCGATGTACCAAGTTTCCGTTAAATATGAAATCCCGGGAAGGGCCGGATTGTAAGGATTTATTGTATGCAATCTTATCCTGCATTTCTGCAAGAGACTATTTTCACGGTTTGAGCTTGTGACCTCCTAATCTCGTGACAGCAACGGTTTGAGCTTGCACACATAATAATCTTTAGTTATTATTATGGAATTATGGAACAGTTAATAGAGTAGTAGAATTAGTAAGAAGATGGTTTGGTTACTTACGTTTCTGTGTCTCTCCATCATAGTGTAAAAATCTAAGTTCATTCATATGCTTAAATTGCAAATATATAATCTGTGCATTGCCGAAATGGGTCCATCTTGTGGGCGCAAGCCCAAACAGGTGTGCTCTGAATTAAACAATTTTAATTCAATACCACTGCCGTTTCTTTTTCCACTAAGATAAGAGCTGTCATCTGATATTTTTTATAAGATGCCTCACTTTTCACCATAAGGTATACCTAATTTTAATTTCTCGGTAGACCAAAACATATGTTGTATGATATTAAATGATTATATTCACTATTAAATTGGAAACTTTCTATATTATCTAATCCAAGAATTTTGTAAAGTAAACCAAGCTATACTCCTTATAGCTAGTAATACGGCATGAATTTGTTACAAATATCAGGTTTATCGAGCAAGAAATTGTCTGCTTTATAGAATAACAATAACAACAACAACAAACTCAGTTTGGTCCCAACATGTGGGATCTGGAGAGGATAGTCTGTACGCAGATCTTACCCCTATCTAATGCAGGTAGAGAGGCTGTTTTCAATATACCTTCGGCTTAGGAGGGCAAGAAGAAGAAGACGTAAGCAAGGAAGAAGAAAAAAAGATAATAATAATAATAATAATAAAAATAAAAAAACAGAATAAAATTAAACAGTATCTAATAATAGCAACACAGAATATAATACCTGAGGCGAACAAAAACACATACCGTAATAAAAATCAAAGAATATCCTCAATCTATTGCTGAATACTATAAACAACTTACTAATCTTCTATTTTAATCATCGACCTCCACACCCTCCTATCAAGTGTCATATCCTCAGTGAGCTACGTAAATTAACGTTTGTCACATTGGATGTGCCAAAAAATACAACGAGTTGGAAAAAAGCATAATTCCAAAACTCAAAAGAATATGGAATATTATTATGAAGATTACTTTCCTGCTGTCCTGTAACTTCCTGCTATATTTTTCTTTTTCTTTTTCTTTTTTTACCTTTTTTCTTTCTCTTCTCTTTTTACGGATAATAACAAAAAAGGAAATGAAAACTTCTGGAGAAACATGGGAAACGTTTTGTAATTTAACAAGAAGCTAACTACCTATGTATGCAAAAGTCATGCTAATATTTATGGATCATTGCTCATAAACTCTAATAATCAAAGGAGAAATAGGAGAACTTGTAAAACACAAACCGTGACTTGTTTGGCTAAATTTCTCAAATTTGATTGTTTTTATTAAAAGTGCTTTTTAAAATACACTTTTAATGAGAAAAAGTTTATGTTTGAGTAATTAATTTGAAAATCACTTTTGACTCGCAATTAATGTTTGGCTAAGTTTTTAAAAAGTGTTTTTAAGTGTATTTTTCTTAAAAGTACTTTTCAAAAAATATTATTTGGAATAAACTAATTTTTTCTTGTTTCTTAAAAAATATTTTACTTCTATTCAAAAGTATTTTTCCTTTTAAAAGTTTGGCCAAACATTTTAACTTTAAAAAAAATACTTCCGACAAAAAAAGAGCTTAACCGGAGAGGTTATTGGTCACACTTATTAAGCTAAAAGTCTCATTCTTTGTGAAATCCTAATGTTTCTTCTCGTTTCACATACGTATTAGAGTGTAAGAATTTTGTTCCCTCATGAACTATATTCTTTTCATTTTCTTTTATTTTTTATTGCATAAGTGGTCATTAAAATCTTTGTAATTTCTATTTTTTCCTCTTGATCTGTGGGATAACAGGTGGCAGTCTTGATGGAGAAGGAAGTTTATATTCATAAAAGAAAAGGACAAGAAAAGATAGGGGTGGGGTTACTTTGTAAATGATTGCAGAAGTTGTGGACAATGGGATTCTTGAACAATGGGGTAAAAATGAGACAGGTGGTTGGCCCGTGGTTTAAAGGTTTGTATCCTTTCTCGCTTTATGCCAAAAACATGGAATAGGAAGATTTTTTTATGTGGATTTTCTTACATTTGCAAATCAGCGATGAAATGTTATTTTACTATATTGCTGTAAAATAAAATAATAATTTCTAAAAAATATAGAAACAGTAAGAAATCTTACTAGCGCGAGTTCTAGCACGGGATTAGCGCGAGCGAGCTAGTCCAAGCGTTCTTAGTTATTTTTTCTATGAAAAATAATATAAGAACAAATCGAGCCCACTGAATACAGAGTGTGTCCTTTAAGGAAATTATTCCCCTTAAGTACCCGAGGTGATGGAATATATCCTCCCAGGATAGAACGATTTAACTCACCGGAGTGTTGGTACCAAAATCGTCGGTGAACAACGAACCACTCAAAGGCTGTAAAACACACTGGAATAATTTGTGCAGAAGAAGATAAAGATCAGAAAATTTAGTAAGTAAAAATTATGGGATTCAAGGTATATTTATAGCCAATTTCGTATTGTTTCTAAAAAGGTATAGCAACCTTTCAGAACAGCCATAGCTGTTTGGAACAAGTGTGAATCCTTTCATAACAGCCATAGCTGTTTTGAATAGGTATGAATATAGAGGGAAATTTAAAAACGGATTTAAAATAATCCGGGAAAGAAAATGGGTCGGCCGGACCGGGTCGTGGGTCATTTCGGATTCGAAATTAATTAAATTAATTAATTAAATAACTTGAAAAGAATTTTGTCCAAAAAGATTAATCAATCAATCTTTGACCAAATCCAAATCCAAAGCCGAAGCCAAAGTCGAGCCGAGCGAGCGAGCGACGACGACGGCGTGAAGCTTGCCTTCTTCTCAACTCTTTAAGAGCTAGAAGAAGAGCTTCTCTATATATACACATAGATTTTCTTTCCTTCTTCCAATGAGGGACAAAGTGTACTAATTCAAAATTTCACTTCCCTCCATTTTTTTTCCCACCATTTTCCATTCACTCTCTTTAAGCTATACCAAGCTTAAAATTAAGCTAAACTAAGCTTAAAATTAAGCTACACTAAGCTTAGAGACCAACAATCCCCCACAGGAATGGGGAATGGCTAAAAAATAAAGGAATGCAAGGACGTGTGTGTGATTTACATGCAAGAATTAATTGCATCTGGATAAGTAGGTTTCTCTTTGAACTTTCCGTAGTGAACTTATATCGGATATACTCGGTCAATTGGTAGATTTGATATCTTTGAAACGTCGAGCTTTGTTGTATACCTAGACAACATAAGTCACACAATCAATCCTTAACCATCTATGGTTCTCA